>BLSH010164238.1:60265-77876 GCA_018402905.1 Glandirana rugosa | reverse complement strand
TTGGCTGCCCTGCAGCTTCTCAACACGTGGAGTAAAATAGCAGAACCCCGGACCGAACCCGAACGATTTTTGAAATGTCCGGGTCCGGGTCCGTGCCACGGACACCCTAAAGTTCGGTACGGACCCGAACGTTACAGTCCGGGTTCGCTCAACACTACTTCTAAGGGCAAACCAGTGAAACGCTTGTTGATTGGCTGCCCTGCAGCTTCTCAACACGTGGAGTAAAATAGCAGAACCCCGGACCGAACCCGAACGATTTTTGAAATGTCCGGGTCCGGGTCCGTGCCACGGACACCCTAAAGTTCGGTACGGACCCGAACGTTACAGTCCGGGTTCGCTCAACACTACTGACCACCACCACACCCAAGACCATACAGTGGAGACTGAATGCCTCACTGTTAACGAACCCGCAGTCCCTAGCAGATATCACACAGAGACTGAAAGACTTCTTTAACACCAATGACACGCCAGACATTAATCCCTTGATGATGTGGGAAGCCCACAAGTGTACCATAAGAGGAGAGTTAATCAAATTAGGCTCCAAACAAAAGAAACTCAGGAATCAAAGAATTCAGGACATAACAAATAAGATAGCAAAACTAGAGGCACTGCATAAACACTCTTTGTCTATGCGGTCGGCTCTTGAATTACTAGAGTGTAGGAAGTCATTACAAAACCTATTTGAGGAAACAACTAGAAGATTCTTGTTTTTTAAAAAAAAAATATATTACGAATCTGGAGACAAAGCAGGGGCCCTACTGGCAAGGACACTAAAAGAAACCCAGACTGTCAAAAATATAGCTGGGATCAAAGGACCGGGAGGTAAAATAGATGTGACCACAGAAAAAATAGCATCCCACTTCCATCAATACTACACTAAACTTTACAATCTGCCCAAACAACACAAGACACCGGACATAAAAACAGGCAGATCCCAGGCGATACAGGATTACTTGAATCAGAGTGGACTCCCTAAATTAGCTGACTCTGACACCACACACTTAGAAGAGGACATCACATCGACTGAACTCAAACAGGCCATAAAAGCCTTGAAACCGGGGAAAAGCCCAGGCCCAGACGGACTGACCTCCATCTATTACAAGACATTTATTGAAATCCTTACAGAACCCCTGCTCAAAACATTAAACACATTAAGATTGGGCCAAGAAGTGCCTAGGGATTTCCTAAGTGCACACGTAACACTTATCCCCAAGCCAGATAAGGACAAGACTGACTGCTCCAGCTACAGGCCTATCTCATTGCTGAATCTCGATCTGAAGTTGCTGGCCAAGATTTTGGCTAACAGGGTCAGATTACTCCTGCCAGGGCTAATAGGCCCGGAACAAGTGGGTTTCATGCCGGGGCGTGAAGCCAGGGACAACGTGATAAAGACCCTCCTCCTGACTCAGAGAGCACACTCCCATGGCATCAGGGGCCTTCTCCTGTCCACGGACGCGGAGAAGGCCTTTGACAGGGTGGCATGGGATTTCATGTTGAACACATGCAGATATGTTGGTCTAGGACCAAACATGATGTCATGGATCTCAACACTGTACCAGAACCCGACAGCTAAATTAAAAATAAATGGCACCCTCTCCGATATGGTAGAAATAAGAAACGGCACGCGACAGGGATGTCCACTATCCCCTCTGTTGTTTATACTGACCCTAGAACCATTTATAAGATCCGTCAATAAAGACCCATCGATTAAGGGATTCAAAATAGCACACAAGGAATTTAAGGTGGCAGCGTATGCGGACGATCTTCTGTTTTTTTTAACAGAACCCCATACAACTATCCCCAACCTTCTTAAAAAATTCGCAACATTCGGTTACCTGACCAATCTGAAGATCAACCTGACAAAATCAGAAGCCTTGAATTTAACTTTAACACAGACAGACCTGACCAGAACAAAATCAAACTGCCCTTTTAGATGGGAAAATGAGTCCCTCAAATACTTAGGGGTCAAAATAACCACTAAAGTAGAAATGATTTACTCGCAAAACTTCCCCCAAATTCTGAGCAAAATAAAAAAAGACCTAGAGTCATGGAATCCAAAATATCTCTCATGGTTTGGCAGAGCAGCAGCTCTTAAAATGACCATTCTACCCAGGTTATTGTACCTACTACGAGCTCTTCCCATTGCTCTTCCACAATCATTTTTCCAGACATTGAAAACTTGTACTGTACGATTTCTGTGCAACTACAAGAAACCCAGGATTAAATACCAGTACATCACGAGGCACAAAGAGATGGGAGGCATGGGGCTACCTGATTTTAAGCAGTATTACCTGGCCTCACATTTGACTAGAGTGATCGACTGGCACTGCCATGAAGATACGAAAGACTGGGTTGCCCTAGAGAACTCGGTTAACCCCTTGCCTCTACCCTTCTCCCCTTGGATCCCCTGGGAATCACAAAACAAAGACATGCTAAATCATCCAATAACAGGTGCGACACTTAAGATATGCAAGCTGATATTCCGTACGCACAATCTCACAAGTAACCTAAGCCCCCTGACACCAATACAAAATAACCCATCATTCCCACCAGGTATGGACAACAAACACCTCCAACCACTAGACAATAATAGGAAAATAACGGCTGGAGATTGCTTCCAGAACACAACACACAAAGACTTCAACTCCATCAGATCTGACCTAAAGATACCCACCCTTCCTCACTGGACCTACCTTCAACTACGAAGCTTTATAATGAATAGCAAACACAAGAAAGATTACTGCAGACCTCCAACTAACCTAGAACAGACCTGCCTGAGAGGAGAACATGTCATTAAGGCAACTTCAACTATTTACTCCTGGTTGAACCAATCTGATTGTCCCCAGGACGACAGATTCAAAAAATCTTGGTCGGCGGCTTTGAAAACAGACATTTCGGAGAGCCAATGGAAGCGAGCTTGCATCCTGGCACACAAATGCTCGATTAGCACAAGGACACAAGAAACTGCGTATAAACTACTGACGGATTGGTACTTGACCCCAGCTAAACTCAAAAAGTGGTACCCAATTTCCTCTGATCTGTGCTGGAGATGTGGTGAGACCACAGGCACACTAGTACATATATGGTGGGAATGCCCACAGTTACGAGACTACTGGACGGGGGTCAAGGACCTAATCCGACAAATCACAGACACATCTCTCTCTCTCAACCAGGCATGTTGCTTGCTACACATTAATAACATGTCCCTGAAACGCTACAAACAATCCCTGACCAAACACCTATTAAACACAGCAAAATCCCTGATCCCCACTAGGTGGAAGTCCACAGCTCCCCCAACCATTACAGAGTGGTTACGAAAAATTGGCGAAACATGCCATATGGAGGAAACGTGGGCTCAATCGGAAGATCAGGTGGAGAGATACCACAAAACATGGTCTCCCTGGTTTGAATTCAGATTCTCAGCACGATACGAACAATTACTGAAGCCCTGAGGCTTTTGATGATCACATGCCTCAAAAAGGTCAAAACAACACTAACCTTAACAAACAACTCAACCCGCAGAAAAATGGGGACCCCAACCGGGGGGGTGCGGGGGTGGTCGGTGGCCTGGGGACCTAGGGGACAACCCCACACTCTCAATTTACCTCTCTTTCATTTCCTTTTCTGAACTTTACCTATCCTGAATATACTAAAACTTTATATCAGTATGTTTAAACAACATCTGGAACCCCTAATTCGAGATGGGCACTTCTTCCTCGACTACGTGCCGAGTAAACAACTCACTGCCCTATACAGGGAGATGAAACACTGTTGAATGGACTATAACGTTCACAAAGCAATGTTTCTCTCCTATACTGTTGAAGATATATGATTATACTTTTTATAGAGCTATAATTGAATGACTAGAAGATATCAATAATTGTTATCATAGGAATCACTCAACATTGCATGTCATATACCTAATTTTGTATCTCGAACGTCTAATACTATGTACACTTTCTTTAAACTGAATAAACCTGAAATGATAAAAAAAAAATCAACTTACAGATATACCATGTAGCATGCAAGTGCCGGTCCAGTCCAATTTGCACCGACAGCCGACCCCAAGAAACCGCAGTCACCGCACCATACGCCGGGAACCCCAGCTAACGCCAACAGTGACCGGGCAGGCACAACCACAAGAGGTGTCCGGTGACTGCGTCAGCAAAAAAAATATATAGGTTGCTGCAGTCTGCAATTAAACAGGATATATATAGAGTAAAAATTGTTTGAAAAAATATATATGGAAAAGGTATATAGTACATTAGAATATGTATACTCCGGTGCGACTTATTGGTTTTTATCTATACGTACTGTTACTGTAATTGCACACAGGGGTGTGGAGCCCCTTTCCCCCTGTTTGTACAATTCTTTTAAGATATTTGTACTAATAAAGATATTTTTTACCTATACATATTGCTTTAACCTTATATCTGCCTTAACAGCCCAGGGGAGTCATTTTTGAGTCTGGCCTCCATGCCCACTCTTTCTGTTTCATAAACTGATAGGCCGGGCAAGGAGAGCATTAATAAGAAAGCAGCCAAGGGGCCCATGGTAACTCTGGAGGAGCTGCAGAGATCCACAGCTCAGGTGGGAGAATCTGTCCACAGGACAACTATTAGTCGTGCACTCCACAAATCTGGCCTTTATAGAAAAGTGGCAAAAAGAAAGCCATTGTTGAAAGAAATCTAAAAGAAGTCCCATTTGCAGTTTGCGAGAAGCCATGTGAGGGGCACAGTAAACATGTGGAAGAAGGTGCCCAAGTCAGATGAGACCAAAATTTAACTTTTTGGCCTAAAAGCAAAATGCTGTGTGGTGGAAAACTAACACTGCACATCACCCTGAACACACCATCCCCACCGTGAAACATGGTGGTGGCAGCATCATGTTATGGGGATGCTTTTCTTCAGCAGGGACAGGGAAGCTGGTCAGAGTTGATGGGAAGATGGATGGAGCCAAATACAGGGCAATCTTAGAATGAAACCTGTTAGAGTCTGCAAAAGACTTGAGACTGGGGCGGAGGTTCACCTTCCAGCAGGACAACGACCCTAAACATACAGCCAGAGCTACAATGGAATGGTTTAGATCAAAGCATATTCATGTGTTAGAATGGCCCAGTCAAAGTCCAGACCTAAATCAATTTAGGAATCGGTGGCTTGAAAATTGCTCTCCATCCAATCTGACAGAGCTTGAGATATTTTGAAAAGAAGACTGGGCAAAAATTTCACTCTCTAGATGTGCAAAGCTGGTAAAGACATACAAAAAAAAATTTAAAGATGTAATTGCAGCAAAACGTGGTTCTACACAGTATTGTATACAAATGCACACCACACTTTTCTCATATTTATTTGTAAAAAATGTTAAAAAAAATGTATCATTTTCCTTCCACTCCACAATTGTGTGCCACTTTGTGTTGGTCTATCACATAAAATCCCAATAAAATCCATTTATGTTTTTGGTTGTAACATGACAAAGTGTGGAAAATTTCAAGGGGTATGAATACTTTTTCAAGGCACTGGAGATCCTTGTAGAAATGTTCAGCATTTAACAAGCGTGGCATACTGGCCATGTCAAGAAACTGTACAAAGTACAAGGCAATAACATTTCACAATAAAAAAAATACACATCGCTTTGCTGTCCTTCTCAATTTAATAAACATCTTTCCTTCAATATATATATTCTATATATGTGTCCCCGTTGGATAGAATTTACATCTTTATTTGTCCTGTGACCATTATTACCATAACAGAAAATGAGGGAAATCAAAAATTCTACAGTTGTCAAGTAGTAAGAGTAAGTCTTCCAATGGGACACATATGTTTCAGTGACAGCTGTCAGAAAGGCATTCTCTGCTCTCTCCCAACACATGTTACATGCTTTTTCTACTATGGATTTGCAGGCTCCTCTGCTGGCCCCTCTCTAATATTCTCCATATAAAAGCAAACTACAGATGGATTAACATAATGCATGCTTGTACCAACCAAAACATTTTTAAATTCTACAACTGTAGAATTTTTGATTTCCATCATTTTCTTTTATGTTAATAATGGTCACAGGACAAATAAAGATGTAAATTCTATCCAACGGGGATACATGGAACTCAGGTATGAAAGTATATCAAATCTCATATGTATCAAAACTCAGGATTGATCTCACAGCTTCTTCGGGGAGTATACTTTATTAGTATTCAGTAACAACCTTCTTGAAATATCCACATATGTAATCAACAACCCAGGAACATAAATTGGAAATTGATAGCCTAAGAGAAGAAAACCTTGCCCTGCATTCTAAGCCGGAAGAATCTGAAAATAGGGCCAGATGGTCAAACGTTCGCATCAGGGGTATCCCAGAGACGGCCATTGACCTAAATGCAACGATCACTGCTCTGTTTCAAGAACTACAACCAGCCATCCCATTTTAACGCCTTGAGATGGACCGAGTTCACAGAGCTCTTGCCCCTAAAAGATCTGACGGGCCACCACGCGATATAATCGCAAAACTGCATTTCTACCACACCAAAGAGCAACTCATGGCAGCAGCTAGGGAGAAAGGAGAGCTGACTTTTCAAGGACATAAGTACCAAATATTCTCTGACCTCTCCCAGCTAACAATATCTAAGCGGCGTGCTATGAGACCCCTGCTAACTGAACTCCAGCAACGCCATATCACATACCAATGGGGATTCCCCTTTTCCATAAGATTCTCCTATCAAGGTACCAAGTATAGATGCAGGACAAATGAAGAACTACACCAGCTTCTACAAGAACTCCACCTAACGGACACCCCTACCAGCAACAACACTTCCAGGCGACGTTCAGCCACCCCTTCCCCACATAAGCCAACACCGTCCCCCAGGAAGCAAGGAACCTCTCAGGTCTATAAAAGAAGCCGCCTGACTCCTCCAGCCCAAGACCAAGAAGACACTATGGACTGATACCCCATCCTTACTAGCTGACTATTGCTCAGCTCCCTTCCCTTTTCCGGGAGTTCCACTCCCCCCCATAGCTCTAGCTATGTGATTCAGCATTCCACCTTGCCTCATGCACAAGTATGGTGAGATCCCCTGGCTATATCCCGAACTTTTATTTTTACCCTTACCCTTATTTTTGACCTCTTTGACTAACAAGCTAGGCCTCTCTAGGCGGAACCCTAAAACTCTACGACTTCAAGATGACTTCTATACTACCCAAGCCTAGCTCAGGGGCTCCTGCAACATTGGCTTTGGGCCCCAAGAAAACCTGGACTCTCATCATCCCTCAAGCCCCCACACGCTTAAGGGCTGCCATCATCTATCCAACAACGAGCCCAGAACAGGCAACACTGGAACTTATCTTACTCAACAATGTTCTGGACTCCAGCCCCACCTTACGAAAATACGAACCGTTTCCCTCCCCTTTTTCTACTTTATTGTATCCCCACACATGAAGCTGGTGCCCTCCTCCACCTCCCCACCCCCTCCCTCAGTTCAACCAACCTTGTTAACTGTTTGGTTTTTTCTATACCTATTGATGGCATCGCTTGGAAGACTTTTTTCTAGCCTCATGTGAGCCGTTGGGGCCCCCTCCCCCGTGGAAGATCCATGTGTTCCCCCCTCTGCCCTCATTGGTCGCCCTCGGTTAATATGTGGACATTATGTCCCTCTCACGGACCCGGTTCGACAGTAATTGTTTGAATTTTGTTTTACATTACATAATAACTTGTTTTGTTATTCTCTTCCTTTTCTCCAGAGCGACCCCTCATATGCTTCTCCTTCCAGACGCAGACAACCATGAAGTTCCTCTATTTGGTCGCATCACTCCTCTATCTCAACTCTCTTCTCCTTTTCCTTCCGCCTGGTGGTCCCAGCTCTCCAATCCTTCTCCACGCCACGGTAAGTCACAACACCCACATTTGTCACTATGGCCCCCTTAACTATACTCTCCCTAAACGTGCAGGGTCTCAACGTCCCCCAGAAAAGGACAAAAGCCTTTCGACACTTTCAAACACTGAAAGCCCATGTAATCTGTCTTCAAGAAACACATTTCAAAAAAGACCACACACCAAAACACTTCAACAAGTTTTACCCCCAAGCTTTCACAGCCTTGGCCCCCACTAAACAAAGAGGCACTCTAATAGCCTTTCACCGTTCAACCCCCTTCACCCCTCAAAAAAACATTCAAGACCCGGAAGGCAGATACTTAATTCTTTGCGGCCACCTCACCGATGTCCCAGTCACCATCGTATCATACTACGCACCAAATAAACGTCCTTGCCCCTTTTTCTCCCATCTCTTACAGGTTGTATCCACACACAAATTGGGTACCCTAATTATCTGCAGAGACTCTAACCAGGTCCTTCTCCCATATCTGGATAAATCTCCCTAGAGCCCCCCTTCATCCCCAGTGAAACAACAACTCCCCCAATTACTAATGAAATATAATTTAGTCGACTCATGGCGAGAATGCAACCCCCAAAAAAAAGGATATACCCACTACTCTTACCCCCACAAAATCTCATCCAGAATAGACCATGTTCTTATATCTATAGGATTAATCCCTGAACTCCTATCCTCCAAAATTCACCCTATCCCCTGGTCCAATCACAACGCTGTCATTACCACCTTAGCATCACCCATCCCCAGAGCACAAGACCGTACATGGTATCTACCTGAACACCTAATAAAACACCCCTCACATCACCTTTTGATACAACAGGCAATTAAGAACTACATAGAGCTTAACGACACCCCGGACATCTCCCCTCTCTCCCTCTGGGAAGCCCTCAAACCAACTCTCCAAGGAGAACTTCAGCGCCAATCGGCAATCTTTAACCTAGAAACGCAAAAACTTGGCCCAAAAACTTGAAACGGAGCTCTGCGCGAGTAATTCAGACTTCACCCAAAACCCTAACCCCACCTCTAGAGCCAGGCTAGATAAAGCCCGCCTAGAATTTGATCTTTTCCTAACCGAAAATGCAGAAAAAACCCTCCGTAGGTCGCGACATGTATACTATATGAAGGCTAATAAGCCAGATACGCTTCTAGCGCGCTCTCTAAACTCTGTTAACAGACCTAACAAACCCATACGTCTTAAAATTTCCAACGATATACAAACAAGTAACCACTCAAGATAACGGAGAAGTTCCGATCCCACCTATCCACCCTGTACAAAGCTAATCATCAGTTTGACAGATCAGAAGCCGACACCTTATTCAAGCAAATCAAACTCCCCCAATTAGCAACCCCGGACCTAGAGAGTCTAGATAGCACTATTAATCCTGAAGAAATACTGCTAGCTATCAAACAACTCAAAATCAACAAACGTCCCGGCCCAGATGGATACCCCGCCCTCTTTTATAAAACATTCGCTGAGCTGTTAACCCCAGTACTTACTAAAGCCCTGAACTCCATGCTTCAGGACCGCACGTTCTCTTCTGAGTCCTTAACTGCCCTAATCTGCATGATTCCCAAACCCCACACAGATGACACATCATGTACTAACTACCGCCCTATATCGCTTCTGAATATAGACATCAAAATCCTAGCTAAGATTCTCTCCACTCGCCTTAACAGTGTAATAGGTAAACTTATCCATCGTGATCAGGTAGGTTTCATTCCCCTTCGCCAAGCCGGCGATAATATACCCCTCGCAACCTTAATTTCCCAAGCGGCCAAATCTCGCCACATTCCGGCCTGCTTTTTATCGCTTGATATAAAAAAAAGCCTTCGATACAGTATCATGGCCGTACTTACAATATATCTTACAGAAATGGGGTTTTGGACCCTGCTTTATCAAATGGACTATGGCCCTGTACAATAAACCCCAGGCCTATGTCAAATACGCGGGATATAAATCCGCCCTATTCGCGATAGAAAGAGGAACAAGGCAGGGATGTCCGCTATCCCCCTTACTCTTTGCACTTGCCATTGAACCTTTTGCACAACTGATCAGAGAGAATCCGACTATCACCGGCATAGACCTTGGAGGATATACCCATAAAATCTGCTTGTTTGCAGACGATATATTACTCTTTCTATCTACCCCACTAGTATCAGGCCCCAACCTTCTACCTCTACTTAGTAACTTCGCAAAGGTGTCAGGCCTAACAGTCAATACCAAGAAATCCCAAGCTTTAAACATCTCTATACCCCAAGCAGAACTTTCCATCGTTCAAGGGGCATTACCATTCCCGTGGGTCACCTCCTCCCTAACCTACCTGGGGATCAAACTAACAGCAGATTACTCCCAAATCTTCTCAGCCAACTATCCTCCCCTACTAAGACAAATCACAACCCTACTAGACCAATGGGCTCATATGCCCACCTCTTGGTTGGGTAAAATTACAATAATTAAAATGTCCGTCCTACCCAAGTTACTCTACCTCTTCAGAGTACTCCCTATTCAAATCCTGTCATACTATTTTCGAATACTACAATGTACGTTTAAATTCGTCTGGGGTACTACAAGACCCAGAGTCCCTAAACGAACGCTATTTCTCCCTAAACTCCAAGGGGGACTGGGAATGCCTAACTTCCTCAACTACTTCAGAGCTGCACAACTAGCCATTCTGTCTAAATACCATTCAACTAATGAAACCCCTCTCTGGGTTGCAGCAGAAGCAGTAGACTTAGACCCCCTTTCAACATCCAACCTGTTATGGCTATACAAAAAAGACTGTGGAAAACTACAACATCTGATAAACAAACATTCTCTAAACATCTGGGACACACTGAAATACAAATTTAAGCTTCAGTCACCCCATAACCCCCTCTTATCCTTCCTTAAAAACCCATCCTTCTATCCAGCCTGGCATTCTCCACAGGCCTTCCGTATTTGGTCTTCCCTAGGATTATTGAGATTGCACCATTTAGTAAATGCCACCACGATACTCCCCTTCTCATCTCTCCAAGAATCACACCATCTCCCTCCCTCAGAAATCTTCAGATTTCTCCAAATCAAAAACTTCTACGCATTCCAGACCACCAATAACACCCATCTCAACCAGACAACTGAGTTCGAAAATTTCTGCAGACGTGACCCCCGCGCAAAAGGCCTAATTTCAAAACTCTATAACCATCTTACATGTAGTCCCGACTCGGAAGGTCCCTCATACGCACCTAAATGGGAACAAGACCTAGACCGCCAATTTGATTCAAAAGACTGGTCCGCTATATGGACAGCCACTAAAAGTTCCTCACCGTGTGTACAGGCGGTTGAAACCAATTACAAACTACTACCCGCTGGTACTTAGTCCCCGCGAGGATAGCCAAATATGTACCTTCTTACTCTTCCCAGTGCTTCCGAGGATGTTCTGAGTCGGGCACCCACTTCCATATCTGGTGGCAGTGCCCTATAGCACAAACATTTTGGACTGAACTATTTAACATAGCTTCCCAGATATTTGAAGAACATATCCCTCCAGTCCCAGCCTTGGCCCTCTTAAGCTTTAAACCTGAAATGCTAACACGCAGGCAGTTTAAACTTTTTTTATCGCTCTTAACAGCAGCTAGACAAACCATAGCCAAAGCGTGGAAAAAACCCACTATATCCATAGCTGAAACTAAAACTAGAATGACCAAATTCCTCCTTCATGCCAAAATGGAGGAATTAGATAAAGATAGGCCCTCCAATTTTGAACAAATCTGGACACCATGGATTAAACACTTCCTCCCACCCAGCTTCGATCTTGAGACCCTCCGTCCCTGGTGACAAACCCCATTTATCCCTACAGATCTCAACATATGGCGTGGAGTGGAGCGTTGGGACCCCCAGGTGGACTTCTACGTTCTCGCTTTCCTTCTTTCCTACATTTCTCTGACTCATCTAATTCTACCCTTTCTCCCTATGCCGCTATCCCACTATATGTCTGACTATTACAAGCTCACCTTTCTTTCTTTCTTATAGAGCATATTTACACGGAACTAGCATGCTGCACTATGCCCTACTATGTTGTTTTGACCTGTTACTTCCTATTGTTTAAGTGGATATAGACTGAAGCTACATTCTAAGCCGATAAATGCTTCTAACCGAGACTCCCATCTCGGGCACAGTCAGATCCCATTAGGGGTGCCCGAGATTCTAGTCCCGACCTCCTCGTTCTAGTACTTAACATACAATAAATAATCTCTGTACCTAGCTAAGCCTATCGACCATACTAAGTACACTCTCTATATCCACGACTAGCCTAATCTGCATTGTTTAGAGGTGCTGTATGTATAGCTCTGTACCACTTAGGTGTGCACCACACACCCTGTCTGTAACCTTTTCTTGTAAACTCCAATAAATCTTTTTGACAAGAAATATCCACATATGTAAGTTTCTTTACATCAGCATTTCACGTTTTTTCTTTTTTTTTCATTATTAATTTACCTTATGTAACTGATTGAGCAAAGTATATTATATGATGTTAGATGTCATTTTATTATAAAAACCCCATTCCAAATGTGGAATAGACTCCCTCCAGAGGTGGTTTTGGCCAGCACGGTAGATTGCTTTAACCGCTTGCCGACCGCTGATCGGCAATTGACGGCGACAAAGTGGCTCTGTAACGCAAATCGCCGTCATACGACGGCGGCCGCGATACAGAGCCACTGTGAGCGCGCGCGCGCCACCGGAGGCACGCGCGCGCGCTCACTGTGTTCGGGGGGGGGGCCAGGGAGCGGGTGCGGCGGCTTCGATTGCCGCCGGCCACCCACGAGTGAAGGAGCGGAGGTCCGTGTAAGTAAACACGGACCTCCGCTCTGTGTGAGGGGGAAGGGCTGTGATCACAGCCTTCCTGTACGTGAAGGCTGTGACCACTTCCCTTCCCCAGCTAGGCAAGCCCCCATACAGTTAGAACACGCCCAGGGAACATACTTAACCCTTAGCGCGCCCCCTGCAGGTTAACCCCTTCACTGCCAGTGACATTTACACAGTAATCAGTGCATTTTTATAGCACTGATCGCTGTATAAATGCCAATGGTCCCAAAAAAGTGTCAAAACGTTCCGACATGTCCGCCCCAATATCGCAGTACCGCTAAAAATCGCAGATCGCCGCCATTACTAGTAAAAAATAAAAAATAAATAAAAACCCCAAAAATGAATTCTCATCATCCGTAAACGCGACCACTTTTGCACAAACCAATCAATAAACGCCGATTGCGATTTTTTTTATCACAAATATGAGGAAGAATATAAATCGGCCAAAAACGGTGAAAAAAAATGTTTTTTTATATTTTTTTTTTGGATTTGTATTTTAGCAAAAAGTAAGAAATTTGGGTTTTTTTGCAAAATTGTCGCTCTTCTTTTGTTTATAGCGGCGATCAGAAATGATGCAGAGGTGATCAAATACCACCAAAAGAAAGCTCTATTTGTGGGAAAAAAAGGACGCAAATTTCGTTTGGGTACAACGCCGCACGACCGCGCAATTGTCAGTTAAAGCGACGCAGCGCCGAATCGCAAAAAGGGCTCCGGTCCTAAAGCTGGAAATCCTTCCGGGGCTGAAGTGATTAAAAAAGACCTGGATTCTTTCCTTAATGTAAATAATATAACTGGGTACTAACATTTTTAGGTAAAGCTGATCCAGGGTGAATCCGAATGCCTCTCGGTGGATCAGGAAGGAATTTTTTCCCCCGCTATAGTAAATTGGATCACGCTTTGCTGGGGGTTTTTTGCCTTCCTCTGGATCAACTGTGGGTGAAGGATTGTATATGGGATTGTATGGTTATATATAATATTTCTGTTTTATTTTATTTTTTTTGGGTAAACTAGATGACTTGTGTCTTTTTTCAACCTGACTAACTATGTAACTATGTAACTATTTAAATATTAAAGTTATTTAACCAAAAAAAATGCTGATAGGTAGGGTTTTTATAACAGAAGAGACCCTCTTCTCATCTTTCATAAACATTTCCTCCTGCCAGTCAGCTGTCATGTATCCTGAGCCATGCATGTACATTTATGGTGCTCAATTTGTGCTGTAGCAATGTGATTCAGGGAATTACATCATTGTGGCATGGCCATTTATGCGGGCAAACAGATAGTACCTGAAGTCTGGGCAAACAACAAAAGCGCCTGGGGCCTGTAGGATCGGTGACAGCACAAAGCTGGAAACTAAGACATTATGATGCAAACCACCTGGAGGCACATTAATTAAAAAAAACAGCTTAATAGCAATTTAATGCCCTCATCACATAAACCATTGGGTGCTTTGAGAAGTAATACAAAAGCCTTTTCAGCAATAAAGCAAGATTTTGTATACGTGAGTATCCAGCTGACAAGATCATGGTGAACACCTTCCATCTCCAATCATCCAGGGAAAATCTGCATTGCTAGATCAGAACATAATGCTCTAATTCCGTAATTAGCAATCATCTACATTGCAGTAGTTGTTGATTAGTTACATATTGTGCAAACCGTGCACAGTCTTTAAAGCATGGATTACATTTAGTTTCAGTTTATTTAGAGCAGCTGGCAGTTATAGAACTTACAAACTAAATACCATGTATACTATAATAATAATTCCTTGCCTGTGTATGTATGCTGTGCTTGGATTTAGCATTGGGGGACAAGCTAATGATTACTAATAAGCTTTTTTTTAAATGCATGGATATCTGTTCAAAGGGACACTCATGTCCTTGAGGTACAAAACATTCATAGAGATGCTCTTCGCTTCCTCTGCACACAAAACTTTATTGTACAGCAGCAAAAGAAGCACTCCACCTCATGCGTCCGACACATTTAGCCTCCCATCTCTACCATTAGGCACCAGCCAAGGTGTTGAGTGGCATTTGCACAATAAACTTTTGCATGTGAAATTGTATAAATGTTTGTTCCTAATGCAAAGAGGGGGGGCAGAGTCCAAAGGATTGCAGACACCCATGGCTGGAGTGTGGCATTAGAGCGGTGAGAGATTAAATATATTGGTGGAGCAAGTTGGTTGCTCAAACCAAGTGTTGGGTGACCCTTTTTGGAATATAGGGTGCAGTGCAAAACCTTTGAAAAAAGGACCTTTTTTTTATATAGAAACACAAAGAGACTTATCCAGTCTTCATTTGCAGGCTGAGGCAGCTGATGTTCACTATCTCCTCCTCTTACATTGAGTTCCCCAGCTAAAGAGGATTGAGTAGAGGAGAATTTTCGATTTTGTAAAACTTGATAGGAGGTGTGATGGAAGTGTGGTGGTGATAATAGACCATAAGGCCCCTTTCACACTGATCCCCTGTGGTTTCTCCCTGCAGTTCGGGTGCAGTGCAGTGTACCCACAATTGTGTGAGGGTTACCCACGCTTTGCCATGGACTTCCATTAGATCGGGCAGTTTTGGTGCGTTTTCTGAAAGCGTATCAACCTTGCACCCTCGCTGTTGGGAAAACGCAGTAGATCATTTGAAAGAGGCCTAAATGAGATGTGTCAATTCTTGCAGGAGATAAAGTTTGTGCTCAAAACCAATAGGAGAAGGTGAAATATAATATAATATATTACAATAGAATAGAATAGAATTATAGATTGTGACCTGCCAGGCTGTGAAAAGGGTTTTATCTCATCCAGACAGGTTGAGGGGCTCCAGAATGCCTGTTCAGAGTAGAGAAAATAGGTTTTGCAATTTATCCAGGATTGAGCTCTGGAGCCAAGAGGCTTTATAGAGACTTGGCAAAGATGAAGCCTCTAACCCCAAGTCCACCTTTTACCGGAAACCAACATTCTGATTGTGTAGGTTGATCAATCAATTACCCAGAATATCAAATAAAGGTATATAACATAGTCCTGTTTATAAAATAGTCTTGTTATGCATAGTTTAACTACCATTTTTAACAACCTGTTCTATCATGTTTTCCTGAATGTCTGTTGACCAATCATGTATGTGCTCTCTTGTTGAGAATGCCAGTGTATGTGTATGAAACATCTTTCCATTCAATGTAAGAAAAATGGTCTTGACTGAAACAAGGTGTGCACAGTCCTTTTAGTACAGGGGCTGTGCACACTTGTGTAATCAGAATGATGGTTTCCAATAAAATATGGACCCAGGGTCAGAGGCTTCATCTCTGCCAATCCTCCACAAAGCCTCTACAAAGCTTCTGGACTCCAGAACTCAAACCAGAAGTTACCAATTTTGGAGAAATCTGCAAAACCTATTTTCACTCAGAACAGGCATCCTTGAGCCCCTCAACCTGCCTAGATGAGAACTCTGGGTGATACAAAACCCTTTTGCCCACCATTGCAAAGTGCTGAACTGTCACAATGCATGTACAGTGGGTATAGAAGATAATCTTTTCTATATTCACCCTTTAAAATAATCACATTTTGTTGCTTTGCAGCCTGAAATGAACACACACAGTTTTTTGTTTTATCCAGTTGTATTACTATAACATCCATGTGAAAGATATAACACCAACATGTCAGAAAAATATGTGAAAAAATCCAAAAAGAGAATTGCCCTCCTAAAAATGACTTGTAACCTCAATCAGGTGTAGTTAATCACCTTCTCAATGGCACACAAAGCCATTTGACTTTCAACTGTGATCAGCTGTGGTCATTTTGATTAGCTCAGCATGAAAAGAGCTTTCCTGGAGCATTTCAGTCAGTGGTAGTGCAACTGAAGCAAACAATCAACTATGGGTGGCAAGGGACTGTCACCGGGATCTCTGGGATAGAATTGTGGACAGGCACAAGTCAGGAGATGGATGCAAAAAATGTTTTTTTTCGTGTAAGCAAGTAACAGTAGTTGGTCTGCCGAGTCTGGGAAGGAGTTCATTGGATCTGAACCCTTTTCCTGGGTTTTTTGGGCCCTGCCTTCCTTCTCGGTACAGAGCCTGCACATGGGAATACACAGAATACTGGCGCTCCGGATGAATCTGACAGCTTTGGAGGACATTGGTTATGGACTACACTTTATAAGGTATGCCTGGGAAATCTCAGCTTAGTCAGTTAGGGTTGGAACTGTATGACACTTGTATGGACATAGGCATGAGAGAGGTCTCATTAAAGTTTTTAAAACATTCTAAGCCTGGTCTGAAGTTATTCAAGGGGTGCATGGTAACTTATGACGCATCAGAAGAACAGGGCCTGTAAAGCACACATAGGGTAGGAAGCAAGACCATTCTAAAAGTTTTACCCGGCAGGAGAGTGGAGTTGGAAAACAGTTGCTATGAGTAACCATTAACTGGTGGGGGAAGTGTATAGCATATACAGTATAAGTTGTACCTGGCAAAGGTGATAGGTCCTCCAGTAGCAGGGGGGGGGGGGTCCGGGGGGGGGACGATGACCTCCTGGATAGTGGAAACGGTCCATGTTGAATATGACATATACGATATGTGAAGGGGGTGGTCAATTACCAATGAGTATCGTTGACAAAAGGTTGAGGTGAGAGGACGGCCCATTTTGAAAATCTTACCAGAACGAAGGATGGGATACACACGAAATGTCCGGGACAAGAAGACTACGCAGTATTCAATGGTACGTGGGGAACTTATTGAAGTCTGGTCCGAATCTTACAAAATTTTTGAAATTACTCTGGAGAGAGTACGGATACAGGTATGTTCACAGTATGTCAAGGTTGGGATTGACTGATTCGACTCTAAAGGGTCCGTATGGAATATTTCACATCAGGTATTGGTTACAGGAGGTTTCGACAGTCTAAGTAGGCCTCGCGGTCATA
>BLSH010164238.1:22762-45604 GCA_018402905.1 Glandirana rugosa | reverse complement strand
TTGATTTTAATTTATTTTCCCTATCCCCATTTTTTTGTAGGGCACTTGCCCTAGTTTGAAGATGATTTAAGAACAGTTATATGGCTTCTACCGTTAATTAATACTTTTCAGACACAGTTTGAAGATGATCCACATTCACCTCCATTTTTGCATTTTTTATGTTTTTATTTTTTAAAAAATATTTAAAGTTATTTCCCTGTCCCCATTTCTTTGTAGGTCACTTGTCCCACCCTTACCCCCATTTCCTTCCTTTTGCAGCCCTCTAGGGCTTTCCAGGACTTTGTTACAGCCATTTTTGTGCCTAAAAGTTCTGGTCCCCATTGATTTCAATGGGGTTCGGTGTCCGTGCGATCGTTCGGGTTCCGTCCGGACCCGGACTTTGTCCCGAAGTTCGGCCGGACCAGCAGAACCCGAACTTCCAGAGGTTTGCTCAACTCTATTTCTGACTTGTCCTTCTAAAAGAGCTACTTGACTGACTGGCATGCTGATCCAATGGCATTAACTCTTTCAGAATTTCTAATCTGGAACATTTCTGCAGATCTGGAGTCCTCACTTCACTGGCTTCATATCTGTTCCTGGTCTAGAACTGAGAAATTATGGAATACAAAGACAGCTGGTTAGCTAGTTAAATCACAAGGTCAGCAATGGGCGAAAAGAGAGAAGAGTGGGTTAAACATTTAGGAACAACTTATATTGCCACCATTGCCCACTGTAGTTCATGCCTGTCAGGTGGGGGAAGGAGTGTGACTAAGCCCTCGTTCACACTAGTGGGGTTTCCCATGCAACTGCGCTGCACTACACAACAATGGAATCCCATTACTCCCTATGATGCCCATTCACATCACTGCAAAAAGGTTCAGGTGCTACTGATGTGGTGCAGTTTTGACCCCATGGACTTCAATGGAAACGCACCAAAAATGTGTATGAAATGCACGTAAAACATGTTTTTAGAGCATTTTTGGCAGAGTTTGTGTATAAATCCAGTCTCCTACAAATAACACATGGGCATGAAAAACACATCAAAAATGTGCCAAAATAGTTTTGAAATGTGCGCTGTTGCACTACATAGATGTACAAAAAAAGGCATCATACTTCAGCTGCACTAGTGTGAACCCAGCCTAATGCCTCGTACACACGAGTCGACGATCGTATACAACAGGTCGTACAAACGACCATTGTATGCTAAATCGATCGTTAGTACGCGCGATTAGAATAGCCGACGTACGACGGTCGTACAACAGGAGTTGTATGAGCAAACTAGAAAACTTTGGTAGTACCAACAAGCAGTCATACGACCGTTGTATCGTGTGTACAGAGAAGTTGGTCCAACAAGTTGTATTGTGCAAAACACGCATGCTCAGGAGTCAGGAACGGCCAGATACAAATTACATGCACCTGAACTTTCTCTTTATACGTTCATAACACGTCACTACGTTCGTCTTGGTCGTACGATCATATAGTGCATGTCAGTATGCTAGATACAACAGCCAACATATGATTTGGTCCGTTCGGTCGTATGACCGTCAAACCGTGTGTACGAGGCTTAAGTCTAGGCTCGGCTACATTCACTTTTTATCGAGTCACTTTTTTAGGTGTAGCGCTCATGCCCGAAGGGGCCGATGAAGTAGACAGGTTTTCCCAGGGTAGTACAGAGGCTGCCTGCCACAGACACAGTTCCAAACACACCCGCACACAGGCTCAGTGTAGGGGATGTGTTTTTGTGGATTATATTTTCTGAAAACTTAAACAGGAGAGGATTTAGACATTCACAATACTCCAATATGATATCAGAAATTGATAGGAGCACAATCCAGCTTTCATTTGGCTCATTTCAGTGAGACAAAAGATCCTTCTCCAGACCAGAGCCCCCGGGTGATGCCCTCCAGCAAAAATCCTTTAGAAAAAATTCTCTAGACCCTCAACCCAATAGCTGCTGATGCCAAAACTGCAAATCGTCTCTCACACTAGCTGCCTCCCAGCAGCAGCAGCCCCAGAGAGCTAGAACCCTCTCTGAAGAGGAAAAAACACCCTGGAAAGGCCTCCCAAATATTTATCACCTTCCTAAGCCACCTTCTGGGTGCCCCCTCCCAGGGATTGTCCAGGAGGTCTGATAAATATTCATAACTGTGTGTTTGACCCACCCTTTTCTATTTTCTGGAAGCTCTCTCCAAAAACAGGCAGGAGCAACCAATCACCCAGCCTAAGAAACCCTAACCAGACCAAAAAGCAGATCATTTCTCCACTGAGTACAATGAAGCCAACAACCAAATCTAGCCTAACATTTGGGAGGGTGCTACATAGTTATAAGTCCAGCCTGGTGGGCTATGTCACTAACTGGCTTCTTATATGTCTTTTATACCCCAACAGTGAGACCTCCCTGCCATAATTCCTGATATGTTTCTGTCTAGCTGGGAGTTTCAGGTGTTCCTGCTCACCTTTTCATGTTCTAGTTACATACTCCATTATAATACATAAACTGTATTCCTCCATAGGTTGCTGGCACTTTTATGAGCTATGGCTGATTATGCCTGTATATTTCTGGGGCCAATGCTACATGTCAGAGCCAGCGGCATGACACCAATTATATTTTGCGATCTCTGTAAGGGTGGAAATCCACTGATCACAAATGTAAGGGACATGTTTAATACTGAACCCAAAGAATTGGTTTTAGGAGACGTTCCCTGAGACCTGAAAAAATATATTTAGGGTTCCTTTGGGGAAAAAACATAAGAAAGACTGAGCTATAGAGTTTGTTCATGTCAGGTGGTGCCAGTTGCGACATATAGGTAAATGTTTGCAGCTTGCTAAAGAAATCTGCACCACTGGTATTTCAGCAGAGTGGAGTCCCTTAACTGCTTGGCTTATTAGTGAACTGAGGGCCAGTTCATACCATAGAAACGCAGTCCGGATACGTTCCAGATGCTTTTTTGCATGCACAGTTTTGACGCGTTTTTGGTGCGTTCCCAGTGTGTTTTTGATGCATTTTTGGTGCCTTTTTGATCCAGTCCAGTGCATTTTCCCCCTTTTTAACTTAACCTAAAATAAGGACATGTGAGTTCCAGTGCATTTTTGGTGCATTTAGGTGAGTTCCAGTGCATTTTTGGTGCGTCCCAGTGTGTTTTTGATGTGTTTTACCGCATTCCAGTACGGTTCAGTGCAGAAAAAATTCAACATGTTCTATTTTTCTTCTGGAACTGGAACTCACTGAAACTGACCACACTGGTGTGAACTATGCCATTGAAAACCGTATAACCTACTTTTCATGCGTTTTGATGCATAAAAAAACGCACTGGACCGCATGTGGTGTGAACTGGCACTAAAAAAAAAAAAAAAAAGATCAGGGTAAAGAGCCAATCACAACAGCTCCTTACCATGTGACCAGCTGTGTTCAATCACAGCTGATCACAGTGTAAACAGGATTTGTCGGTTATCGGCAGTCCTCTCCTCATGCTGACAGCGCTTGAGGAGAGGAGAGCTGACAACTGGCAAATCTACACAGGGGACATCTACACTGATAATCAGAGCACTGATCATCAGTGTCCTGATTACCAGTGCAGCCCCAGCAGTGCCCACAAGTCCTGCCAATCTTTGCCCATCAGTGCTGCCAATCATTGCCCATCAGTGATGCCTGTCAGTGCCCATCAGTGCCGCCTATCAGTGCTGCCTATCAGTACCCATCAGTGCCACCTATTACTGCCCATCAGTGCCCTCTATCAGTGCCTATCAGGGCCACCGATCAGTGAAGCTTCATCAGTGCACATTAGTGGAGAAGAAAACGTACTTATTTAGAAAATGTTATTACAGAAAAACTTTTTTTTTCAACATTTTCAGTTTATTTTCGTTTGCTTAGCACAAAATTAAAAAAAACACAGTGGTGATTAAATACTATCAAAAGAAAGCTATAGCTATCTCAAAACAATGATAAAAATTTTGTTTGGGTACAGTGTTGCATGACCTCGCAATTGTCATTCAAAGTGTGACAGTGCTGAAAGTTGAAAAATACCCAGGGCAGGAAGGGAGTAAAAGTGCCCAGTCGTCAAGTGGTTAAATAGCCATAACAAAATGTTTTCAATGGTATGCTTTTAACAGACCAAATGGGAGCAATTGAGATAAGGTCATTGATTCAGACTCAGGATCAGTGGCGGGTGGTGCTTTTTTTTTGGGATGGGGGCGGCAAAAAATGCACCCACAGCCACCGTCCCGGTCGGTCGGTCACCTGCACCCCTGACATCCCCCTCCTGTGTGGGGCGGTCAGTGGGGTCACTCGCACCCACCAAACACCCCCCTCCCTGGGTAGGTCATTTGTTCGGTCAGCTCCACACTTACCTCATCAAGTGGGCAACGTTTCCCTCTGGGTAACGGCTTCTTGTGCGTCTCCTTACAACAGCCATGCGTTTCCTCCCTCCTCCTCTCTCCTCCTCCTTCCAGGCCAATAGGAATGTTTCTCCTTTCAGCCAATCAGGAAATAGGTCTCAGGAACCCACTTCCTGAATGGGACCCTCTTCCTGATTGATCGGGAGGAGAATCATTGTGGCAATAGCATATATTCATTTGCTATTGTCAGACAACTGGGTGGGCTCAGTGCGCAGTGCTCTGCACCCTAAGCCCACCCATTTTTGAAGCCTATTAGATCCTCAGGTTCTAATCACGTGCTTCAAAAAAATAAAAACCCCATTGGAATACATGCATCCAGCGCCCCACACGTAGATTAGGGGGCTGGATGCATGGATAGGGGGTGGTGCCCCTGTGCCCCAAATGGACGGACCGCCACTGCCCAGGATACTTTATTAGTCCCAAATTGTTAGGTTTTACATAAACTATTCATTACAATTTAAAGCAACATATCAGGTGGAAAGGTTTTATAAGTTGACAAAAACTTTCTATGATATACACTTTGTTGTTGTAGGAATGTGATTAAAAACAGCAGAGAATTGCTCTTAGCAGCTTTAGTAATAGACTAAACTGCCAAAATTGATATTACCCACCTACACACAAACCCCAGTGAGTTCAGATCTCTTAGGAGTCTATGTATGAATGTATAAAATAAAGAATGAAATAAAAACAAAAAGGTTTTATTAGTATGTTGATGAAGGGGAGAGGGTGGAACCCGGGATGGCAAATTGAGCAGATTAAACATCATCTTTAAAAAGACTATAAAAGCAGTCTCTGAATTATGGAATTACTGCTATCCACAGGTGACATAAATTTGACAAATGACAGTAACAGATAGCAAGTAAGGATTATATACAAAAGAGAACCAAAAAACTAAAGAAATAAAATAATCAAAAGCCAGCACAATCCTTCTTTTTTACTAAGTTATAAATGGAATAAATCCATATTTTGGCTGTAAATTCAGTTTATAGCCTTCTTCAGCTATCAACTGCACTTCATCGCCTTCCAAAAGTTTGTGTAATGTTTAGTTTCTCCCTCCGGCAAAAGGTGCCTCAGACGTAAATTCATGAATTATTTACATTGCTACCTTGCCTTGCTGTTATTCTTACAACAAGTTAAAAGAATGCATCAGTAAGACAAATACTGAAGAGCAAACTATTTAAAGCAATGGCACGTGTCACTGTTATTACATTCTTCTTTTTAACCACTGGTTGAGTGTCGCTAATTTATAATCGGTGCATAGATCGGCTGCAAATGATTAGATACAGCTATGTATCACTGGCAGGCCAGACTTACATCACATTTTATCCTCCGATGACTTGTCCTCTTTTTGCTGTTTGTCATCTAGAAAGTTTGCGCTCATCCGTTATTCCTCAGAGTTTCAGTCAAGTGTTCCCTGGACAGATGTCACCTGCTCTACAAGCCCCAAGACTTCTTGACAGGCTGCATGACATTTCTTATGTGTTACGCCAACTGGGTGTTACAGATTTATGTATTTTATTTCTATTATATCATTTTATATGTCTATATATGTGTTTAATAGTCATGGTTAAAGATGAGTTGAACGTACCTGGGTTCGCTTCAGGGCTGTGAACATTACTAAAATTTGTATGCCAAATCCAGCCCCCCCTGGAGCCAAATGTAAAAAAAGCAAAGGCCATTTTTAGACTAATAGGAAAGGGATTGTCAAATGAATGGCATTGCCAGATTGATGACGACTGTTATGACGAAACGCGGATCGGGTGGAGGAAATAGTGGTGATGTCAGCACGCCCGCTGGGGCGCAGGACGAGTGTACATACAAAATGCCTATTTATTTCTTTACATTTGTGTGTAGATTCTTTTATAAACAAGCTTTTAACATTAAGAGGACATTGCACAATGAGCATTTCTTCTTTCTATTGCTATGCTCCATACCATCCTGCCCAAGCATCCATAGTGAAGAGTTTGAATAATTACCTCTAAGCAATATTGTCTGATGGTCGACTGGAAACGAAAGATACTATATACCCAGAGAGAGGGGTGAGCTCACTAAAGCGATCACAAGCCTGGATAAGGTCTAATTATCTGGTAAGAAGCTGATTATGCTCCTTGAAGGGGAGCACTTGGTGATTTGGAGTTTGAAGTGCATGCTTTGAATATCACCTTAAGGATCACATATTGGGACTATCCTTTTTTTTCCCAGCACTTTACCTTTTTATGCATGATGGCACTGATGCTATGAATTTATACATCAATTTTTTGAATTATTGTGTGTTATACTGTAGAGGACTTTTTCCCACTAAATGAACTTTATGATATGAGTAACGACAACGCAAAACCTTTTTCTTTTCTTTTTAAATGGTATGGACGGCTGGGCACTGCAATGGAGCAAATGCCTCAGTTTGACAGGGAGCAGCAAATTTAGTCCTTAAAGTGAAACATTGAAAATGCAAACGTCCATTATGTAGCATGCCTAGGGGATTCCCTGACCCTGTTTGTGGCAAGTGGCACATGTGTGTGATGTATCAATGTATACAACCTACTACAGCAAAATTGACAATTACAAAGGAGAAAATGTGTTTAAATTGCTGGAAAAATGTAAACAAAGTGGCTGGGGATTCCATTCATCTATACCAGACCCTTATTCTAGATGAGGGTCTGATAAAGATGGTATTGGGGACCCCACACAAAGTAAAAAAAAAATGTGTGGGAGTTTCTCTCATAATTCATGCAAGGTCCTTCATGTCTTAGTATGAATTTTAAGGGGGATCCCATGCAAAAAAACAAGGCATGAAGTCTGCCCCAAATTCTATCCTGGACCCTTCAAGACTGGATTTTTAGGGGGGGGTCACATTTTTTTCCCTTGATGTTTTTGTGGGTTTCCCAGAGGGTCTGCTATCGTGTTTGGGGTACCTCACTTTTTTATGCATGAGGCGAAGGGCCTGGTATGAATTATGAGGGGGGCCCACACTGTTTTTTTTTTTTTTAAACTATCCCTGATTCCTTACTTTACATGGCTCGGAATTCCTGACCAGTAATAGAATGAGGCCAGGTGATGTCAGCTTATTAACGACCATTGACAGTGAAAGATTGCAGCTGTCATATACAGTATCTACAGTGCCTTAAAAAAGTATTCATACCCCTTGACATTTTCCACATTTTGTCATGTTACAACCAAAAACGTAAATGTATTTTATTGGGATTGTATGTGATAGACCAACGCAAAGTGGCACATAATTGGGAAGTGGAAGGAAAATAATAAATGGTTTTCAACATTTTTTACAAATAAATATCTGAAAAGTGTGGCGTACATTTGAATTCAGCCCCCTTTACTCTGATACCCCTAATTAAAATCTAGTGGAAACAATTGCCTTCAGAAGTCCCCTAATTAATAAATAGAGTCCACCTGTGTGTGATTTAATATCAGTATAAATACAGCTGTTCTGTGAAGCCCTCAGAGGTTTGTTAGAGAACCTTAGTGAACAAACAGCATCATAAAGGCCAATGAACACACCAGCCAGGTCAGTGATAAAGTTGTGGAGAAGTTTAAAGCAGGGTTAGGTTATTAAAAAATAACCCAAGCTTTGCACATATCACAGAGCAATGTTCAATCCATCATCCGAAAATGGAAAGAGTATGGCACAACTGCGAACCTACCAAGACATGGCCATCCACCTAAACTGACAGGCCAGGCAAGGAGAGCATTAATCGGAGAAGCAGTCAAGAGGCCCATGGTAACTCTGGAGGAGCTGCAGAGATCCACAGAACAGGTGGGAGAATCTGTCCACAAGACAACTATTAGTTGTGCACTCCACAAATCTGCCCTTTATAGAAGAGTGTCAAAAAGAAAGCCATTGTTGAAAGAAAGCCAAAAGAAGTTTTGTTTGCAGTTTGCGAGAAGCCATGTGGAGGACACAGCAAACATGTGGAAGAAGGTGCTCTGGTCAAATGAGACCAAAACTGAACCTTTTGGCCTAAAAGCAAAATGCTATGTGTGGCAGAGAATTAACACTGCACATCCCCCTAAACACACCATCCTCACCGTGAAACATGGTGGTGGCAGCATCATGTTGTGGGGATGCTTTTCTTCAGCAGGGACAGGAAAGCTGAAGAGAGAGTCTGCAAAAGACTTAAAACTGGGGCGGAGGTTCACCTTCCAGCAGGACAATGACCCTAAACATACAGCCAGAGCTACAATGGAATGGTTTAGATCAAAGCATATTCATGTGTTAGAATGACCCAGTCAAAGTCCAGACCTAAATCCAATTGAGAATCTGTGGCAAGATTTGAAAATTGCTGTTCACGGACACCCTACCTTCAATCTGACAGAGCTTGAGCTATTTTGCAAAGAAGAATGGGCAAACATGTCCTCTCTAGATGTGCAAAGCTGGTAGAGACATCCCCAAAAAGGCCTGCAGCTGTAATTACAGCAAAAGGCGGTTCTACAAAGTATTGACTCAAGGGATGAATACAAATGCACTCCACACTTTTCAGATATCTATTTATAAAAAAAAAATTTGAAACCATTTATCATTTTCCTTCCACTTCACAATTATGTGTCACTTTGTGTTGGTCTATCACATACAATCCCAATAAAATACATTTATATTTTTGGTTGTAACATGACAAAATGCAGAATATTTCAAGGGGTATGAATACTTTTTCAAGGCACTGTAGTAATGGGAGAAAACCCCACTGTTATACATGCTGTTTGGCTCCGGCTGAACAGACTGAACGTTTCAGTTTGGGACAAATGCAAGCAAGTCCTACACAGGTTCCAGCGGATCCAGGTAGTGCTAGATTTCAGAACCCCAAAATCAGGCCTTCCATCTTCAAGAACACATGACCTCCTCAGGCAAAGCTTGAGAGAGCAAGAGAGCTTCCAGAGGGTTTCTCCAAGTATTGATACCCTTCCCCAGCATGCACAATCTTAGTAGTTGGCTGAAGAGATATACTGTAAATATTCATAGCTCAGGTTGTTGGATCTTCTTACACTATTGCCAGGCACAATCCCCAACAGCAGACAGAAGAAAACAATAATTTGAACTCAAGGGAAAACCTACAGAAAGTAGAACCATCAATAAGACCTGGAATGACTACAGCCAAGCAGCACTAAATTTAAAATAGGGCAGGGTCCCACACACACAAATTTGTACCAGATCAGTGTATGAAAACATGAAAAAAAAAGTAGAAAGAATCAGTCCAGGGCTTGCACTTCTAATATACATCAGCAGAGTTAAGCCTCGTACACACGGTGCGATGGTCGTATGAAAACGGTCACACGACCGCTCGTTGTTAGATCATCCGAACATTAGTACGAGCTATTACAACAGCCAATGTACGATGGTCGTACAACAGGTGTTGGATGAGCAAACTAGAAAACTTTGGTTGTACCAACAAGTGGTTGTACGACCGTTGTATCGTGTGTACAGAGAAGTTGGTGCAACAAGTTGTACTGTGCAAAACACACATGTTCAGAAGTCAGGAACGGCCGTCCGTTCGTTCCTAATTCACGAATTACATGCACCTGAACTTTCTCTTTATACGTTCGTAACATGTCACTACATTCGGCTTGGTCGTACGATCGTTTAGTGAACGTCAGTACGTGAGATACATGAGCCAACATACGATTTGGGGTGTTCAGTCGTACGACCATCACACCGTGTGTACAAGGCTTTACTCTCATGATTGTATAGTGATATGTTCCTTTTAGGCCTCATACACACGGGCGTTTTGTTATGCCACGTTTTTGGGCGTTTTTTGCTGCTCTCCATGTTATTCAATGGCCCTCTAAAATGTTGACGTTTTTGAGCAGTAGATGGCGTCGGCGTTAGTGAGCTGTAGCTAGAACGCGGGACCAGTGCGTTCTGAAGCTGCAGCGCCATGGCGTTTTTGACGCCGAGCCGGCAAAACGCTCAATGACGTTGCTTAACGTTGTATACACAGCGTTAAGCCTCGTCAGGCATTCTATTCATAATCAATGGGTCCCTATGGGAGCCCATTGATTTGAATAGAAGCCGCACCAGAAGTCGGATCACGGTGATCCGACTTGCGGCGCGACTTGTGTGCTAGGTGTCTTAAAGGGGAACCCCCACAAAAAAATTGCGTGGGGTTCCCCCGCCCCCCAACAGCATACCAGGCTCTTTGATCTGGCATGGATTTTTAGAGGAGCACCCACGCCGAAATAAAACGGCATAGGTTCCCCCCCAAAATCCATACCAGACCCTTATCCGAGCGCGCAGCCTGGCAGGCCAGGAAAGGGGGTGGGGACGAGCAAGCGCCCCCCCCCCCTCCTGGACCGTACCAGGCCGCATGCCCTCAACATGGGGAGTATGGGTGCTTTGGGGCAGGGGGGCTTTGCGCCCCCCACCCCAAAGCACCTTGTCCCCATGTTGATGGGGACAAGAGCCTCTTCCCAACAACCCTGGCTGTTGGTTGTCGGGGTCTGCGGGAGGGGGCTTATCGGAATCTGGAAGCCCCCTTTAACAAGGGGGCCCCCAGATGCTGGGCCCCCCACCCTATGTAAATGAGTATGGGGTACATCGTACCCTTACCCATTTACCTGGGGGGAAAAAAGTGTACAAAAAAAAACCACTACACAGCTTTTTAAAATATTTTATTAAATCCGCTCTGGCATCTTCTCCCCTCTCTTCTTTCTTCGGCTCTTTTGCGGGGTCTTCTGTCTTCTGAGGGGTCTTCTGCGGGGTCTTCAGCCCTTTTGCTCTTTTGCTGCTGTCTCCCCGGCTAGCTTCTCCCGCCGCTGCTTCTTCTTCTTCTTCTTCTCCTTCTTCTGGAGATGTTGACTCGTCGCTCTCTTCCACTCTAATGCTGGGTCCGGGCTGCGCGGTTGCCTTATATTGGCATGGGGCGGGGCCACACGATGACGTCATCATGAGCCCCACCCTCATGATGTCACATCCTGGGGTGGGGCTGTGATGCAGAAGAAGAAGAAGAAGCAGCAGCGGGAGAAGCTAGCTGGGGAGACAGCAGCAAAAGAGCTGAAGACCCCTCAGAAGACAGAAGACCCCGCAAAAGAGCCGAAGAAAGAAGAGAGGGGAGAAGATGCCGGAGCGGATTTAATAAAATATTTTAAAAAGCTGTGTAGTGTTTTTTTTTGTACACTTTTTTCCCCCCAGGTAAATGGGTAGGGGTACGATGTACCCCATACTCATTTACATAGGGTGGGGGGCCTGGCATCTGGGGGCCCCCTTGTTAAAGGGGGCTTCAAGATTCCGATAAGCCCCCGCCCGCAGACCCCGAAACCAACGGCCAGGGTTGTCGGGAAGAGGCTCTTGTCCCCATCAACATGGGGACACGGTGCTTTGGGGTGGGGGGCGCAGAGCCCCCCCTGCCCCAAAGCACCCATACTCCCCATGTTGAGGGCATGAGGCCTAGTACGGTCCAGGAGGGGGGGGCGCTTGCTCGTCCCCACCCCCTTTCCTGGCCTGCCAGGCTGCGTGCTCGGATAAGGGTCTGGTATGGATTATGGGGGGGAACCTACACGTTTTTTTTTCGGCGTGGGTGCTCCTCTTAAAATCCATGCCAGATCGAAGAGCCTGGTATGCTGTTGGGGGGCGGGGAAGACACCTAGCACACAAGCCGCGCCGCAAGTCGGATCACCGTGATCCGACATCTGGTGCGGCTTCTATTCAAATCAATGGGCTCCCATAGGGAACCATTGATTTTGAATAGAGGCAGAAAACACCGCAAAAAGCTAGCGTGAAAAAACGTGCATTGACGTCAATGCAAAACGTCAGTTTCTACGCTGACGTCAGGCCCGGTGTTTTGCTTATTTTTGTGCAAACGCCCGTGTGTATGAGGCCTTAGTGTCACAAAGCTTTTTATACCACTGGCTAATGTAAATTGTTCTCCAGCTTTCTCTTTAAGGCAAGTTAAAATCCTTCAGCACAGTATATAAAAAACCCATATAGCAAACATACTGTATGACATGCCATGGAAAAAAAGATTATTTTATTTTATTATTTTTACTGTGAGCAATGCATTACCAGTTCTTGCCAGAATACATTGACATGATTAGTTTAATTAAAAGAAAACACGATTAGTATAATTAAAAAGATAATACAAAAAGCTAATAATCAAAATCAGATTTTGGATCTTTTGTAGGCCTGCCTTTTTACAGTATGTAAAGCCATGCTATTGCTAGATGTAACTGCACAGTCCTGGGCATTAAGTTGCGGGAGAGGAATACTCTGTTACTTGGTAATAGGAAGCAGTTTAGAGGACAACCAAGGTGTTTACATGGTGGTTTGATTTCCCTTACATGGCTCTCCAAGCAGTGATACCCAAAAGTTGAATCTTTGTTCAAGTAGGGATTGTGTGTGCAAGGAAGAAAAGCACCCAGGCAGAAGGCCAGACTTAATATTTTCAGACTCTTGTATCATAAAATTCCAATGTTTTGGGCATCCAAAGGGCCCTCCTTCATCAAGGATTAGCACTGCTGAATGAAGCATGCACTGTACTGAAAGGGTTCCTGAGGCATAATTTGTTTAACTGCTCCAGATGCTGGTTAAAAAAAGTATGGGAATGTTTTTTTGTTTTTAGAATCATATGTAGCACCCTCTAGTGTGCTAGAAATGGGAGTGATTAGGTTCTGTTAGTGTAGGTAAATTTCAGGCCTGGCTGGCAGCCAGGTCTGTTTGTTTTGATCTGGGTTGGGAGTGACTATGGCAGAGCTGAGTGACTCACAGGCAGCATCACCGAGACCTCCCATTTCTTTCCTGAACATTCCAGAATCTTCTGGAAAGGGAGGAGAGGAGGAGTGGAGCTGCTTGGAGTATTCTGAGGAGCCCTGACCAATCCTCAACTTGGATTGGCAGCGGGTAGGCCTCCTTAAATACTCCAGGTCAGCCCAGCTGGGGAGGAGTTGTTCGGGAGGAAGATGGAGATGGAGTTCTAGGCGGTCGTGGCCTTAGCGGGAGCTCCCCAGTCTGGGGGGTGACCTTGGGCTTGGACTCCGGTGCAGATGGGACCCACTGAGAACACATGGAGGGGTCCTAGACAGGAGGCACGGGAGCCAGGAGAGCACTGCCAGGCAAGTCTCCAGAAGGAACTACAAGTCTCAGCAAGGAGGGTCATACAGTCAGGAGTTCTGGGAGGCACACCGGAGAGGACTGGGAGCAAGCAGTCTGGGATGGGTGCAGAGCCAGTAGACTGGACTGTGATGGCATGGGCAGTAGAGAGAGGGGCAGCTGCAGCCAGGAGGGCTGGCAGGGCCTGAATATGTGGTACTGGGCTCAGTAGCCACATGGACAGCTAGCACTTGGACTATCTACTTTTTGCTGCACCATAGGGGCCCGCGGTCCCTGCCTGTAAAGGGCGTTTGCTTTGGACCTGGCTGAGCCAGTGTCAGGCCTATCTATCAGTGCTAGCTGATCATGAAGAGTGAGATCAAGAGTTAAATAAAGTGCTGGAGAATGAGACAAAGAGTTGTGCTGGAGCTGGAAGTAAAGAGGTTGTATATACCTGAGGTGTATATAGTTCGGTCCCATATATAATTTCTGCAATTAATTGGGCATCTCATGAATATCCCATCCCCATCCAAGTTAAATCCCCTCAATAAAATTACAAAAACAAAGTTCAAGGACTGGTTTTCTGCCTGAGGGTGAATGAGAACTGTGTGCCTGGCTGGGCAGGGTGACGGACGGACCACAACACTCAACAGCCCCTGTAGGGGAACCGCTACACTAAACCTAGGTGGATGCAGCACCAGCTCAGGTTCTTAGTGGCTCATTGAGGTGTTGGTTCAGGCATGTGGGCGGATCCCGACCATATGGTTGCGATCTTTCCTGAGCCTGGACCAGCTCTGTGATGTCAGACGTCAGCAAAGGAGCTTTGGCTGTACTTCTCCTTTAAAGTGGTTGTTAACCCACAATTATGATTCACTGCCGGCCCCTCCACTATAGTAATGCAGAGCACACTGTACATATATATTCCAAAAAAACAGGTGTTGTAAATACCTATTTGGAGTGCTCTTCAGGCCAGTCAAGACAGGCCTGTAGACAACGAGCTGGGCGAAGGGCCTCATGACAGGGTCGACAGGGAACACCTGGGGCAGTGCAGGGTTAAATTAGTCAGGCACAGGGTCAGAAAAAGGGGAGATGGCGTAGGCAGCGAGTGTGGGTGGGTAGGGGTATGTATACCACCGCCCCATAGGGCGCGAAAGCAGTGGGAGCTCGAGGCAACGGTTTTTCCCACCCTCCCTCCCTGTGGTTGTTGGTTTGAGTTAACAGGTTGGTGGTTATGGTCTTCGGAGGCATTTCAAAATTGGCCATGTATTATGTGTAAGAACCCGTCTAAGGTGCAGAGTTCTTGGTGGTATCCCAGTTAACTGTGGTTTAACTGGGAAATGGTTGTAGTATCTGCAAAGGTCGGTTATCCCCGAGCCGGTGTAGATCGGCTGAGGAGATTGGTAGTGCAGATACAAAAGGGATGTGGATTCGGGTGCCTCCCAGGACTAGCAACCAGCAGTACTTTTGTTATTGTTGTTATGGTTTACATGAAATGTGTTTTAGTAATCATTGTTAATAAATGGCCTCACGGCCAAATTTTCTCCAGATAAGTCTCTGTTTCTTTATTTTAGGTATAGGTAATGTGGGGGTATTCAAGAGGGAAAGGGGCTCATCTGGGGTATCCTAGTCATGTGACTCACAGCCGCTTTTCAGCTCCGATGGATGGCTTCTGTAGGAGGCGCCGGGATCTCCCTCTGACGTCAGTCGGGAAATCACATGGCCGCTCAGTCTCTCCTGCAGTAGCCTTGTCTCGGAGCTGAAAAGCAGCCACGATTCACATGACTGGCCTGAAGAGAGCTCTAAATAGATATCTACAACCCTCGTTTTTGGAAAATATATATACAGAGTGCTCTGCTTTACTATAGTGGAGGGGCTGGCAGTGAATATTAATTTTACTAATAACGGCGGGCGGTGGGGGGCAGAGACACACACACAGCAAGGAGCTGACAGGTGGGGAGGAGGGAATGACGGAGAGATGAGAGCAGAGCAGGAACATCTCAGACAACGGTGGCCATGGCTCAGAAGCCCTGGTTTTCATTGTCTGTGCAGAGAGGGGACACAGGAAGTGGCAGATTCGGGTGGGGTTTTTTTTTACAGTTTAGAGGGGGGCAGATTACACAGCACAAGCACTGTGCTGTTTAATCTGCTTTAATGGACTTTTTGGATTAACAAACACTTTAAGCTTGTCTTTTAAATGAGTAGTCTTGATGCCACTAACAAATCTTCAGAAGTCAAGGCCATAAGAGGAGTTGTACATAGGTAGTGTGGCATGACTCCAGAGGGACTCAACGTTCTTACATGAGATTGCTCCATCCTGTAAAAGTATGATCAGACAACAATAGTGGCTCCATATATCCATATATGTTAATATTGATTTAGCCTGATATAAATTACATGGGTGTTGGTATAATAACAAGCGCATAATAAGGGAGATTTGCTAAAACTAGAGCACTCTGAATCTGGTGCAGCTGTGCATGGTAGCCAATCAGTTTCTGACTTCAGCTTGTTCAATTAAACTTTGACAATAAAATCTGGAAGCTGATTGGTTTCTATGCAAAACTGCATCCAGTGTTAATTTTGGCAGCAAATTTCGATTTACTTTTAGTCTTAGTCTTGGAGCTAAAATGCCATTTTAGTTTTAGTCGCATTTTAGTCTTCTGCAATTGCTTTAGTTTTAGTCGTATTTTAATCGACTAAATCTCAAGGACATTTTAGACGACTAAAATCATTTTAGTCGACTAAAACTAATTTTAGTCTTCTAAAATCGAAAGGGTGTAGTTGAATTGTAATGCATTATTTAAACATTTCTCTACAATTTCCAAACTCATTATATACTGCTGGAGTGAAAAATCGAATATGTTATTATTTATGGTATTGAGATATGAACATGGACTATAGACCAGTGTTAATTTTGACATCAAATTTCAATTTATTTTTAGGCTACTTTCACACTGAGGCGTTTGAAAAACGCGCGCAAAACATCAAGCGTTATTACCGCGCTTTTGACGCGTTTTTCCCGCGTTAGCGCTATAATTAGCGCTAACGCCCAGGCGTTTTTCAAGTCTTTTTCAATTGCTTTTGAAGCGCTAGCATTAAATAAATAGCACACATTCTCCTACATTACATCCTGTTTACTTTCTGGTATTTTGACCTTTCCACAGCCTCTGCGCGTTTTGCTGGCGCTTTTAACGCACTTTTAACGCGTTTTTAAAGCGCTTTACATTCATTTCATTGTATATGGGCGTTTTTAATGCGCTATTTTTAGCGCTCGGAATAAGCACAAAAAATCATGCTTGCAGGACTTTTTTAAACGCGGCACCAGCGTGACGCCTCAGTGTGAATAGGTACATTGAAATGAATGGGCAGCGTTTTAGAAGCGTTTTGGAAGCGCTATTTTTAGCACAAAAATGCAAGGAAAGCGCCTCAGTGTGAAAGGGGCCTTAGTCTTAGTCTTTTGACTAAAATGGCATTTTAGTTTTAGTCGTATTTTAGTTATATCAGTTGTTTTAGTCGTATTTTATTTGGCTGAAATGGTATTACGTTAGTTGACTAAAATGTTTTAGTCGGTTTTAGTTGACAAAATTAACACTGGCTGCAGCAGATTTTGCACTCTCTAGTTTTAGTAAATCAACCCCATTGCCTCTATTACAGCCTTTGTCAACTAGGGTTCTTCCAGATGTTACTAGGGGTTTCTTGTACAACGGAGCTGTTTTTTTTCTCTCAGATGATTTATAACTGACAGCAATGATCTTTCTAGGTAAAAGTAAGGCTGGGTAGGGCGTTCTTCTCAATGACGTCAAGTGTAAAGCTGGCCATACATGGGTCGAATTCTGAAAGAATCTTCTTTTGAAAATCGTAACTAAGAATTTGCGTTCAAATATTGCACCATTAGTGGGCTGCAGCAGCAGCCACTTTTCGTGCAGCCATCGAATTTGAGTGTTAGGGCATGTTGTAAATTTTTTAAAAAATTAACGATTCTAATCAAGATGGGAGAATCGTGCGAGAAATATAATCAAAAAAGAAATGTGCATGAGTGCAAGGAAACAACATTCCTGGAAAGAAAGAAGATTCCCGGCCACACATTTCCTTTTTCTGTAGCAACATGATGTGAAATTGAAGGCTTGGTTGGTCGAATTTTCGAAATCAATGGTGGCACCTTTGGATTACAAAACGCAAGACATTTCTGATTTTCAAAAGGAAATTTATTCAGAATTCGACCCAAGTATGGCCTGTATTAGGAACATCCTTCCCAGCGACTATTACACTAATGTGCTGTGAGATTTAGATAATTATTACAATTATTAGCAGGGGTTTGTTAAAAAGAAAGAACATTTAGAAATACTCAAGTCGCAGTACTCCTGACAATGCCTTTATCTTTCTTTCTTTCTTTCTTTCTTTCAGTTGGCTAAAATCATCTCATGCTAGGATCTACCTCCCAGACTTAAGCCTTGTTGTACGATCATCCGACTGTTAGTACACGTGACTAGAACAGCCAACGTGTGACGGTTGTACAACAGAAGTTGGATGAGCAGACTAGAAAACTTTGGTAGTACCAACAAGCGCTCATACGACCGTTGTATCGTGTGTACAGAGAAGTTGGTCCAACAAGTTGTACTGTGCAAAACACGCATGCTCAGAAGTCAGGAACACTCGGAAGTGTCCGTTCGTTTAAACCTACGTTCCTAATTCACAAATCGCATGCACCTGAACTTCCTCTTTATACGCTCGTAACACGTCACTACGTTCGGCTTGGTTGTACGATGGCTTAGTGCATGTCAGTTCGCAAGATACATCAGCCAACATACAATTTGGGCCGTTCGGTCGTACGACCGTCGCACCGTGTGTACAAGGCTTAAGATTCTGGCCCATAGAAGACACACCTTAATGTCTGCAATCTAGTCTTTATGTTCTTAATTAGGTGTACACAGTTTGGTTCACACTGCAGCACCCTTTACTCCTCCATCTGAGTTTGTAAGCTGTCAGAAAGTCACAATACACAGTCAGTGAGTGATCACAGAGAAGATGCTGTAAAAATGCTTCCTTCTGTCTGCGGTAGCTTAATTACTTAATTCTTACAGGATGCTATGCTTAGATCAAGTATGCATGTAGGCAGGTGCAGTGTCCTTTCTCCGCTGTAGGTGGCATTGCAGTTGGAGAGGAAGTCAAGAGGAACATAGTTCCTTTATGGTTTCCTGGGTCACTAAGGAAGCATCCAATTGGATTATGCCACCCCATCTGTCTCTGGCAGCCATCTTGGGTCAGGCAAAACCTATGTAAGGACCTGGCTCCCAGGTTTGGTGCACATTTGCAAGTTGGTAGAGTAGGAACAGGTACCCCACCTGTTAGGAACAGCACTAGTAATAGGGAAAGGATCCTAACTAGGGGGAAAACATAGGGTCTGCAACCTCTCTAGACACCTGCCTGTTGGGCACAAGGCGGCCAGGCCGCATTCTTCTGCTCTCTACAGATTCTGACAGTCTGCTCTCTACATGTTGTTAAAACTGTGAATGTTCCCGACTGGGATGCCTTCCTACAGGGTTATTTGTCAAGTAGATCACAAGAATTGCTGGATGGCCTCTCACTGTTGCAACACCTTTTATTATGAAAAATAACTTTAACGCATTAGCTCTTGTCCTGTACCTCTGTACCCTTGTGATGACTGTTTGGACATACTATTTTTCACAATAAATGGTGTTGCAACAACGAGCAGCCGTCCAGCAATTCTTGTGATCATCTTCATTATTGCAGAGCCAGCACCTGTGAGTACTTAGCAGGGGGTGGCATGTGGAGGACAACATGCAGACCTGGTGCTGTGCGATTCTTTTTCCAATTCAGATTTCCCAATTTGTCAACTGTCTCTGCATTATTTCAATACAACTCCTTTAACTGCACTGGGACTGAGTGTGTTATTGCATTGCACTGTGTTGCACCCCATCTACATGCAGGTCAGGAAAGTCAGAAGTTTTCACCTGTATACTTGTTTTTGGTCAATGATCCAAAGTATTGAAAGAAGAGGGTCAGCATGACAAAAAGACTAGGCAGCCTATAGGTTTCTGTAATGACACGTTTACTCTAAGGTAAGGTAACCAGATTTTTAAAATGTAATCCGGGGACATTTTTTTTTTTTACTAGTAATGGCGGCAATCTGTGACTTATAGCGGGACTGTGCTACTGCGCCGGACAAATCGGACACTAAATTACACTTTTGACACTTTGTGGGAACCAGTGATCAGTGCTAAAAATATGTTCTGTCACTGTACTAATGACACTGGCTGGGAAGAGGTTAACATCTAGGTCGATCAAAGGGTTAAATGTATGCCTAACAAGTGTTTTCCCACTGTGGGGGAAGTGCTTTTACTAGAGGAAGGCATAGATCCCTGTCCCTGCTTTGCAGGAACACAGAATCAATGGCTTCCATACTGACAGAATGGCGATGTGCCTTGTTTACATAGGCAGACCAATCGGTGGGTACCGGCAGACATTGAGTCCGCCAGACCCGCTGATCAGCTCTGATACCCAGAAATGCAAGATCATGTATATATATATATATACACACATGATCCTGTGCAGCATGACTGCCCTGACTTACCAGGACCAAACACTAGCAAGGGGCCGACAAAACAAAACCCATGGATGCAAGTCCCGGCAGTGCATTCAGTTTTGATGGGGGTGGGATGGGTGACCAGTTTGAACCAATGGGGAAGATCCGATTGACAACTTATACATTTATAAATGTATAAATGGAGTAGTTTATCTATGTTAATGATCATGTTTTGGTTATTGTATAACTGATGTCTTATCTTTGTTCAAGTAGATGTGGTGGTGGTCAAAGTTAATCCCCTGAGGAAGCCCGCTCAGGGCGAAACATGTAGGGATAATTACTTGGCCTTCAGTTACTCCACCAACGTGGTAACCCCCACCATGGACCTGCGCATCAGTGTTTTGATGTCATATATATGAATTTTATATGAACTGATTGTGTTTTAACTAATATTATGTGTTATCATAAAGATATTTGTATTTTATGAATATTTGTGGACTCTATTCTCCTGCACCGTATAATCCCTCTAGGGAACCCCACCTGCTACAATAGATTACAAATACTAGTTACCAGTATTTCCTGTGAGCGAGCATCCTGTTGCTCATCTATTCCCCATTGCTGGTTAACCTTTGCTACTCTATACTGTCTCTGTGTGATGGCAGCCATCTTGTTGGAGCAGGCCTCTGCTTCCTTATGTCAGATCTATCCTCCTGATTACTGATGGTGATTTTTAAGAAGCAGCAGGAAATAGAGTTACAGAATGGATGAAGTAGAAGCAGGAAGATCCTTGCACTGCGGGTCCTCAGGTACAGCTTTCTCTCCAGCAAGAAAGACAGTGCGCAGAATTGTAGTGACCTCACCTAATCTCACTCCAAATCTCCTGAGACTAGCAGTCAGGGGCAGCAGTGTCTCAGTTCTCATACTGCAGATATACAGCTATGAAAATTAAAACAAAGGAGCGCCTAGGCATAGCCAGTGCACTGATATTTTTCAGAATAAAAGGTAGAGTTTTCAGGTACTGCTAATGCTCAGTTAAGATTTTTAGATGTCCCCTGTAACACAGAAAACCTTTACTGTTTAATTTCAATTCAACTTTAATGAAGTTTTAAACGCAAAACTAAATATTTTGATATATTGCAGCTTACCAATCATTAGATCTGGTAGCTGCATTAGTGTTCCTGTTTTTAGTCTCTCTCTCTCTCTCTCTCAATATATATATATATATATATATATATATACATATATATTGTATATATTTGTTTTCAAAATCTAAATATTGTTGTCAGGCAGGGCATGCTGAGATTTGTATACACTGTAAAAGATGAGCATGTATGATTTATATCCACTTATTGCAGTTTACGTCTATAATTGCCAGTGTGGATTAATGATAATTTGTGGTTTCCTTTGACTCTAGAAAGAGAGCATCCAATCCAACCAGTTAAACCCGTCTTCACGTCCTACGGCACATGACTGTCTCTCACATTAATGCGTTTGATATGCGTTTTATATGCAATATATATTCATTTTAATGCATACAAATAACTTCCTTTTTGCATGGAAAAATCTGTAAACAGGTTTTAACCCTTCCAGGCTTATCAAATGACAATGTTCAAAGTGCAGTCCCCCACAGTAACTGATTACATTTCTGATTTAGTACAAAAATTGGTTGAACTTTAGGCCTCATACACACGGGTGTAATAGCAAAACGTCGGGGCCGACGTCAGGTAAAAATCTGCGTTTTGCATCGGCGTCAATAGGCGTTTTTAAAAAAAAAAAACATTCCTCTGCTATTTTTTAACCTGAAAATGCTACGGCGTCAATGCGCATTAGTGAGCGTTTTTCTGGCTTAGCGCCAAAAACGCCAAAACGCTACCGCCTTGCAACGCGTGGGTCCCACTTTCAATTAACAGCTTAATAACGCAGACGCCATCTACAGCTCAAAAACGTCAGTTTTTTTATGGGGCTATTGAATAACATGGAGATCTGCATGAGGCCTTATAGGTTACAACACTTCTATATGTTATTAATCTTTTGTAAAAAAAAGTTTTTCGATACTGTCCTGGGTCTAATTTCCAGATTTAGCAGATTTTATAATATAGCAGATTTTATATAAAGTATAACCACTTCAGCCCTGGAAGGATTTCACTCTTTAGGACCAGAGCATTTTTTTGCGATTCGGCACTGCGTCGCTTTAACTGACAATTGCGTGGTCATGCATCATTGTACCCAAACAAAATTTGCATCCTTTTTTCCCCACAAATAGATCTTTCTTTTGGTGGTATTTGATCACCTCTGCGTCATTTCTGATCACCGCTATAAACAAAAAAGAGCAACAATTTTGCAAAAAAACAGTTTTTCTAACTTTTTGCTAAAATACAAATCCAAAAAAATATATAAAAAAACATTTTTTTCATCATTTTTGGCCGATTTATATTCTTCCTCATATTTTTTTGTAAAAAAACATCGCAATCGGCGTTTATTAACCACAACAGTACCTGGCACGAAAACCCCCTTCCTGTCCAGGCCATTTTTCAGCTTTCAGCGCTATCACACTTTGAATGACAATTACTCAGTCATGCAACACCCAAAAGCACGGTCCATGACAACACCAATTATTTGCGGCTAACGCTACAAAAAAATGTTTTTTTATACTCCTTCTTATATTTAGCCGGTTTTTACTACTTTTTTTACAAAAAAATATATAAAAAAACCTAAACATAAAATCGTTTTTCAATCTTTTTGACAAAAAAACGTTTTAACAACGAGAAAAAACAAATATCGCCACTAGTCTTTACTGCGTCTCCACTAGTTTATGGTGGTTTTCTTTCTAGATAAACACCCCTTTTTTCCTACGTTTAAAACAAACCCATGTTACTACGTACTGGTGCGTTAACAGTCA
>BLSH010164230.1:177775-197429 GCA_018402905.1 Glandirana rugosa | reverse complement strand
CCTGTGCACGCTTTTGTCTCCATTGTGCCCCTGTGCACTCTTCTGTCTCCAGTGTGTCCCTGTGCACTCTTCTGTCTCCATTGTGTCCCTGTGCACTCTTCTGTCTCCATTCTGTCCCTGTGCACTCTTCTGTCCCCAGTGTGTCCCTGTGCACCCTTCTGTCTCCAGTGTGCCCTGTGCACTCTTCTGTCTCCATTGTGCCCCTGTGCACTCTTCTGTCCCCAGTGTGTCCCTGTGCACTCTACTGTCCCCAGTGTGCCCTGTGCACTCTCCTGTCTCCATTATGTCCCTGTGCACTCTTCTGTCTCCATTGTGCCCCTGTGCACTCTTCTGTCTCCAGTGTGCCCTGTGTACTTTTCTATCTCCATTGTGTCCCTGTGCACTCCTCTGTCTCCATTGTGCCCCTCTGCACTCCTCTGTCTCCATTGTGCCCCTGTGCACTCTTCTGTCTCCATTGTGCCCCTGTGCACTCTTCTGTCTCCATTGTGCCCCTGTGCACTCTTCTGTCTCCAGTGTGCCCTGTGTACTTTTCTATCTCCATTGTGTCCCTGTGCACTCCTCTGTCTCCATTGTGCCCCTCTGCACTCCTCTGTCTCCATTGTAGTCCTGTGCACTCTTCTGTCTCCATTGTGCCCCTGTGCACTCTTCTGTCTCCATTGTGGTCCTGTGCACTCTTCTGTCTCCATTGTGCCCCTGTGCACTCTTCTGTCTCCAGTGTGCCCTGTGTACTTTTCTATCTCCATTGTGTCCCTGTGCACTCTTCTGTCTCCAGTGTGTCCCTCTGCACTCATCTGTCTCCATTGTGTCCCTGTGCACTCTCCTGTCTGCAATGTGCCCCTGTGCACTCCTCAGTCTCCAGTGTGCCCTGTGTACTATTCTGTCTCCATTGTGCCCCTGTGTACTCTTCTGTCTCCATTGTGTCCTTGTACACTCTCCTGTCTCCATTGTGCCACTGTGCACTCTTCTGTCTCCATTGTGCCCCTGTGCACTCTTCTGTCTCCATTGTTTCCCTGTGCACTCTTCTGTCTCCAGTGTGCCCTGTGTACTCTCCTGTTTCCCGTGTGCCCCTGTGCACTCTTCTATCTCCATTGTGTCCCTGTGCACTCTTCTGTCTCCATTGTGTTCCTGTGCACTCTTCTGTCTCCATTATGTCCCTGTGCACTCGTCTGTCTCCATTGTGTCCCTGTGAACTCTAGTGTCTCCAGTGTGCCACTGTGCGCTCTTCCGTCTCCATTGTGTCCCTGTGCACTCTTCAGTCTCCAGTGTATCCTGTGCAATCTAGTGTCTCCATTGCGCCCTTGTGTACTCTAGTGTCTCCAGTGTGTCCTGTGCACTCTAGTGTCTCCAGTGTGCCCTGTGCACTCTTCTGTCTCCAGTGTATCCTGTGCAATCTAGTGTCTCCATTGCGCCCTTGTGTACTCTAGTGTCTCCGGTGTGCCCCTGTGCACTCTAGTGTCTCCAGTGTGCCCCTGTGCACTCTAGAGTCTCCAGTGTGCCCTGTGCACTCTAGTGTCTCCAGTATGTCCCTGTGCACTCTACTTTCTCCAGTGTGTCCTTGTGCACTTTAGTGTCTCCAGTGTGTCCCCGTGCATTCTAGTGTCTCCAGTGCATCCCTGTGCACTCTAGTGTCTCCAGTGTGTCCCTGTGCAAGCTAATGTCTCCAGTGTGCCCCTGTGCACTCTAGTGTCTCCAGTGTGTCCCTATGCACTCTAGTGTCTCCAGTGTGCCCCTGTGCACTCTAGTGTCTCCATTGTGCCTTGTGCACTCTACTGTCTTCAGTGTATCCCTGTGCACTCTAGTGTCTCCAGTATGTCCCTGTTTACTCTAGTATCTCCAGTGTGTCCCTGTTTACTCTAGTATCTCCAGTGTGTCCCTGTGTACTCTAGTGTCTCCAGTGTGTCCATGTGTACTCTAGTGTCTCCAGTGTGCTCCTGTGCACTCTAGTGTCTCCATTGTGCCCCTGTGCACTCTAGTGTCTCCATTGTGCACTGTGCACCCTAGTGTCTCCAGTGTGCCCCTGTACACTCTAGTGTCTCCAGTGTGTCCCTATGCACTCTAGTGTCTCCAGTGTGCCCCTGTGCACTCTAGTGTCTCCATTGTGCCTTGTGCACTCTACTGTCTTCAGTGTATCCCTGTGCACTCTAGTGTCTCCAGTATGTCCCTGTTTACTCTAGTATCTCCAGTGTGTCCCTGTTTACTCTAGTATCTCCAGTGTGTCCCTGTGTACTCTAGTGTCTCCAGTGTGTCCATGTGTACTCTAGTGTCTCCAGTGTGCTCCTGTGCACTCTAGTGTCTCCATTGTGCCCCTGTGCACTCTAGTGTCTCCATTGTGCACTGTGCACCCTAGTGTCTCCAGTGTGTCCCTGTGCACTCTAGTGTCTCCAGTGTGCCCCTGTGTACTCTAATGTCGCCATTGTGCCCTGTGCACTCTAGTGTCTCCAGTGCACTCCAGTGTCTCCAGTGTGTCCCTGTGCACTCTAGTGTCTCCAGTTTGCCACCGTGCACTCTAGTGTCTCCAGAGTGCCATGTGCAGCCTAGTGTCTCTAGTGTGCCCCTGTTTACTCTAATGTCTCCATTGTGCCCTGTGCACTCTAGTGTCTTCCGTGTGTCCCTGTGCACTCTAGTGTCTCCAGTGTGTCCCTGTTCACTCTAGTGTCTCCAGTGTGCCCCTGTGCACTCTAGTGTCTCCAGTGTGCCCCTGTGCACTCTAGTGTCTCCAGTGCGCTCCTGTGCACTCTAGTGTCTCCAGTGTGTCCATGTGCACTCTAGTATCTCCAGTGTGTACCTGTGCACTCTAGTGTCTCCAATGTGCCCTGTACACACTAGTGTCTCCATTGCGCCCTTGTGTACTCTAGTGTCTCCAGTGAGTCCCTGTGCACTCTAGTGTCTCCAGTGTGCCTCTGTGCACGCTAGTGTCTCCGGTGCACTCCTGTGCACTCTAGTGTCTCTAGTGTACTCCTGTGCACTCTAGTAGCCACTGTGCACCCCTGTGCACTCTAGTGTCTCTGGTGTGCCCCTGTTCACTCCAATGTCCCCAGTGCGCCACTGTGTACACTAGTGTCTCCAGTGTGCCCCTGTGCACTCTAGTGTTTACATTGTGCCCATGTGCACTCTAGTGTCTCCATTGTGCTCCTGTGCACTCTAGTGTCTTCATTGTGCCTTGGTGCACTCTAGTGTCTCCAGAGCTCCCCTGTGCACTCTAGTGTCTCCAGTGTGCCCCTGTGCACTCTAGTGTCTCCAGTGCGCTCCTGTGCACTCTAGTGTCTCCAGTGTGTCCATGTGCACTCTAGTATCTCCAGTGTGTACCTGTGCACTCTAGTGTCTCCAATGTGCCCTGTACACACTAGTGTCTCCATTGCGCCCTTGTGTACTCTAGTGTCTCCAGTGAGTCCCTGTGCACTCTAGTGTCTCCAGTGTGCCTCTGTGCACGTTAGTGTCTCCGGTGCACTCCTGTGCACTCTAGTGTCTCTAGTGTACTCCTGTGCACTCTAGTAGCCACTGTGCACCCCTGTGCACTCTAGTGTTTCTGGTGTGCCCCTGTTCACTCCAATGTCCCCAGTGTGCCACTGTGTACACTAGTGTCTCCAGTGTGCCCCTGTGCACTCTAGTGTTTACATTGTGCCCCTGTGCACTCTAGTGTTTACATTGTGCCCATGTGCACTCTAGTGTCTCCATTGTGCTCCTGTGCACTCTAGTGTCTTCATTGTGCCTTGGTGCACTCTAGTGTCTCCAGAGCTCCCCTGTGCACTCTAGTGTCTCCAGTGTGCCCCTGTGCACATTGTGCCCCTGTACATTCTAGTGTCTCCATTGTGCTCCTGTGCACTCTAGTGTCTCCATTGTGCTCCTGTGCACTCTAGTGTCTCCAGTGTGCCCCTGTGCACTCTAGTGTTTACATTGTGCCCCTGTGCACTCTAGTGTTTATATTGTGCCCCTGTGCACTCTAGTCTCCATTGTGTTCCTATGCTTTCTAGTGTCTTCGTTGTGCCCCGGTGCACTCTAGCATCTCCAGTGTGCCCATGTGCACTCTAGTGACTCCAGTGCTCCCCTGTGCACTCTAGTGTCTTCTGTGCGCCCCTCTGCACTCTAATGTCTCCAGAGCTCCTCTGTGCACTCTAATGTCTCACATGCGCCCCTGTGCACTCTAGTGTCTCCAGAGCTCCCCTGTGCACTCTAGTGTCTCCATTGTGCCCCTGTGCACTCTAGTGTCTCCAGTGTGCCCCTGTTCACTCCAATGTCCCCAGTGCGCCCTTGTGTACTCTAGTGTCTCCAGTGTGCCCCTGTGCACTCTAGTGTCTCCATTGTGCCCCTGTGCACTCTAGTGTCTCCAGTGTGCCCCTGTTCACTCCAATGTCCCCAGTGCGCCCTTGTGTACTCTAGTGTCTCCAGTGTGCCCCTGTGCACTCTAGTGTTTACATTGTGCCCATGTGCACTCTAGTGTCTCCATTGTGCTCCTGTGCACCCTAGTGTCTTCATTGTGCCTTAGTGCACTCTAGTGTCTCCAGAGCTCCCCTGTGCACTCTAGTGTCTCCAGTGTGTCCTGTACACACTAGTGTCTCCATTGCGCCCTTGTGTACTCTAGTGTCTCCAGTGAGTCCCTGTGCACTCTAGTATCTCCAGTGGGCCTCTGTGCACGCTAGTGTCTCCGGTGCACTCCTGTGCACTCTAGTGTCTCTAGTGCACCACTGTGTACACTAGTGTCTCCATTGTGCTCCTGTGCACTCTAGTGTCTTCATTGTGCCTTGGTGCACTCTAGTGTCTCCAGAGCTCCCCTGTGCACTCTAGTGTCTCCAGTGTGCCCCTGTGCACATTGTGCCACTGTACATTCTAGTGTCTCCATTGTGCTCCTGTGCACTCTAGTGTCTCCAGTGTGCCCCTGTGCACTCTAGTGTTTACATTGTGCCCCTGTGCACTCTAGTGTTTATATTGTGCCCCTGTGCACTCTAGTCTCCATTGTGTTCCTATGCTTTCTAGTGTCTTCGTTGTGCCCCGGTGCACTCTAGCATCTCCAGTGTGCCCATGTGCACTCTAGTGACTCCAGTGCTCCCCTGTGCACTCTAGTGTCTTCTGTGCGCCCCTCTGCACTCTAATGTCTCCAGAGCTCCTCTGTGCACTCTAATGTCTCACATGCGCCCCTGTGCACTCTAGTGTCTCCAGAGCTCCCCTGTGCACTCTAGTGTCTCCATTGTGCCCCTGTGCACTCTAGTGTCTCCAGTGTGCCCCTGTTCACTCCAATGTCCCCAGTGCGCCCTTGTGTACTCTAGTGTCTCCAGTGTGCCCCTGTGCACTCTAGTGTTTACATTGTGCCCATGTGCACTCTAGTGTCTCCATTGTGCTCCTGTGCACCCTAGTGTCTTCATTGTGCCTTGGTGCACTCTAGTGTCTCCAGAGCTCCCCTGTGCACTCTAGTGTCTCCAGTGTGTCCTGTACACACTAGTGTCTCCATTGCGCCCTTGTGTACTCTAGTGTCTCCAGTGAGTCCCTGTGCACTCTAGTATCTCCAGTGTGCCTCTGTGCACGCTAGTGTCTCCGGTGCACTCCTGTGCACTCTAGTGTCTCTAGTGCACCACTGTGTACACTAGTGTCTCCATTGTGCTCCTGTGCACTCTAGTGTCTTCATTGTGCCTTGGTGCACTATAGTGTCTCCAGAGCTCCCCTGTGCACTCTAGTGTCTCCAGTGTGCCCCTGTGCACATTGTGCCACTGTACATTCTAGTGTCTCCATTGTGCTCCTGTGCACTCTAGTGTCTCCAATGTGCCCCTGTGCACTCTAGTGTTTACATTGTGCCCCTGTGCACTCTAGTGTTTATATTGTGCCCCTGTGCACTCTAGTGTCTCCATTGTGCTCCTATGCTTTCTAGTGTCTTCGTTGTGCCCCGGTGCACTCTAGCATCTCCAGTGTGCCCCTGTGCACTCTAGTGTCTTCTGTGCGCCCCTCTGCACTCCAGTGTCTCCAGAGCTCCCCTGTGCACTCTAATGTCTCACATGCGCCCCTGTGCACTCTAGTATCTCCAGTGTGCCCCTGTTCACTCCAATGTCCCCAGTGCGCCCCTGTGTACTCTAGTGTCTCCAGTGTGCCCCTGTGCACTCTAGTATCTCCATTGTGCCCCTATGCACTCTAGTGTCTCCATTGTGCCCCTGTGCACTCTAGTGTCTCCATTGTGACCCTGTGCACTCTAGTGTCTCCAGTGTGCTCATGCGCACTCTAGTGTCTCCATTGTGACCCTGTGCACTCTAGTGTCTCCAGTGTGCTCATGCGCACTCTAGTGTCTCCATTGTGCCCCTGTGCACTCTAGTGTCTCCAGTGTGCCCCTGTTCACTCCAATTTCCCCAGTGCGCCCCTGTGCACTCTAGTGTCTCCAGTGCTCCCCTGTGCACTCTAGTGTCTCCAGTGCTCCCCTGTGCACTCTAGTGTCTCCAGTGTGCTCCTGTGCACTCTAGTGTCTCTGTTGTGCTCCTGTGCACTCTAGTGTCTCCAGTGTGCCCCTGTGCACATTTTGTCCCTGTACATTCTAGTGTCTCCATTGTGCCCCTGTGCACTTTAGTGTCTTCATTGTACCCCTGTGCACGCTAGTGTCTCTGTTGTGCCCCTGTGCACTCTAGTGTCTCCAGTATGCCCCTGTGCACTCTAGTGTCTCCAGTGTGCCCCTGTACACTCTAGTGTCTCCATTGTGCCCCTGTGCACTCTAGTGTCTCCATTGTGCCCCTGTGCACTCTAGTGTCTCCATTGTGCACTGTGCACCCTAGTGTCTCCAGTGTGCCCCTGTACACTCTAGTGTCTCCATTGTGCACTGTGCACCCTAGTGTCTCCATTGTGCCCCTATGCACTCTAGTGTCTCCAGTGTGAACCCCATACACCTCTGGGACATTTGTGTCTCCATTCAGCCTCTGGTACACCTCTGCTATCTCTTGGACTGTCCATCTCTCAGTGGATATGGATCCCTGTCTATGACAGCTGGCTTCAAATGTCCAGACTTAGTTGGCAGATGATCTCATATTTATGACAGCAGCAGATATATTCCAGTCTACTGCTCATGGGTTGGGGTGGGGGAAGAGTCGAAACGAGAGAACACAGAGCCTACTCCTACTCCCTCCTGTTTCATTCAATAAATATGAAAACCTTGGCCATCCAGACAGTCATTTTCAGAAATGATAGTAACTTTGGGTATTTGGACCAGTATTACGTAACTGACCGCCCTGGCTTGTCCGCGGCCACTATATAGTTTACATGTCTAAATCCAAGACGCTTGTTAGTTTGGGAGTAGGAAAGGGTTGAATCCCTTGTCAGGTTTAAATTGCTGTCTGTGTCTGTGTTATGGGAAATTCAGAATTTCTAAAAAAGTTTGGCAACTAAGGCCTCATGCACACTGATGCTTTTGAGTTCTTGAGTTCTTGAGTCTTGCAGAATTAAATTTCCTCTGCTGGGGGAGCCGTGCAAAGCCGCCTATACAAGTGAATGGCTGTATGTGGCTGAAAACCCTTCCATTTTCATTGCCTACTTTAGCTTATACCCAGTGAACAACATCATTGGGTCTCTGTGCTTCTCTATGGAATACAGACAGATCATGGCTAGCGGGAGGGGCTGGTTGGGGGCTGTACATATCTTCCTGAAAATATCACCAAACTACCAATCAGGTTTTGCATACTGTATTCATTTGCTGAAGTTCATGTGACTAGTGCATTGGTAGGAGGTGTGTCCTTTGCCAGCATTCTTTGTGCTCAAAGGTATCTCTCTTCTTAGGGCCGGCCCAAGACATTGTGCTGCCTGGGTCCAAGAATGAAATGCTGCCTCCCCCACCCCCCAAAAAAAAATCACGCCCACCAAAAAGACCCCCACATCAATTATTTTATATCATTATAATTAAAACTAAAATTACATTTATCAGGAGGTCAGATTTACATGCAACAGCATCTTGTCTATATGCAAAACTATAGGACATACCATTATGTTCAATTCCAAGGGGCGGGTTAGGGTAGTATAGGGGCAGGCTAGGGCAATATAGGGGCAGGCTAGGGTAGTATATAGACAGGCTATAGCAGTATATAGACAGGCTAGAGTAGTATAGGGGCCGGCTAGGGTAGTAAATGGGCACACTAGTGTAGTATATAACCAGGCTAGGGTAGTATATGGACAGGCTAGGGTAGTATATGGACAGGCTAGGGTAGTATAGGGGCAGGATAGGGTAGTACATAGACAGGCTAGGGTAGTATATGGACAGGCTAGGGTAGTATTGGTAGCAATGGTTAAGCCCAGTTGTAAGTAAAATGGGTTAGAAGAGAAGGTCCCAGCTGGGTCTTCAAGTTGCTTGTGTGAAACAATAAAGGTTTTACCAATGCTTGCTGCCGGCTTTTTTTTTTTTGGACTTACTGATAAAGCGCTGCGCAAACTGCACCATATAAATCCTGTATAATAATATAATAATAATAATAATAGTAAGGACCGACATCTGTTTAGCTTTTGCACCCGGTCAACCAAAGGATTGACTCCCCATGTGGACTCGGGAGCATTTGTGTGTCAAGGTGCCATTTTAAAGAAAGGACAAAGCGACCCAACACCAAAAATGGTCAACATGACCACAACGCACAGGTGTGAAGCCAATCTTACTCTTACTCTATGGTTAATCGCAATTGTAAGTTAACACAGTCAGAAGAGAAGGTCCTAGGTGGGCCTTCTTGTGTTGGTTGTGCAGAATAAAGTTTTACAAGCATTGAATTTTACGTCTTTTCTTTCAACTTACTGATAGTGTGGGGTAAAGACCCATAAAGAACCCCTGCTTGTTGTTTACACCTGGATGGCCAAAGGAGTGACTCCCCATATGGACTTGGGAACATTCCTATATTGGGGTACCATTCTTAAGAAATGGCAACACAAAGTGCCCTACGTTACCTCAATGCACAGGGGTAAAGCCAACCTCACTGATAAAAGTCACTTCTGTTCTATAGATGCAGTCAATTTTCTCTACTGCAGGTGGCGCTCTTCCGCAGCGGCACTGTTGCTGGAGAGAAAGTCAAGAGGAACAGGGTTCCTCTATGGTTTCCTGGGTCACTAGGGAGGCTATCCTATTGGATGCTGCCACCACCATGTGACTCTGGTGGCCATCTTAGGTCACCCAGAGCATATTTAAGGCCCTGGCTCCCAGGTCTGGTGTGCATTTTGTGTGTTGGCAAAGTAGAGACAGTGACTCTGTCTGCTAGGGACAGTTCAAGCGGTAGGGAAAGGTTCTTGACAAGGAGGGAAAGCGCAGGGTCGCTGGACATATTCTCGAATGGGCACTAAACAGCCCAGATGCATTTTGCCCCTCCGTACAGATTCTGTCAGTTAGCTGGAACATGCTCTGTTCACGTGCTGGAAACCGTAAGTGTACCCGGCTAATTAGACTTTCCACCGGGTTAGCTGTGAACTGTTACTGCATTACTTCAATACAAGTTTTATATTGCACCTGACTGTGGGAATTATTGCCGCCGCACCTCCACCTACAAACCGCAAAACGAAACGTAAGGTCGGGTCCACGGCCTCTAGAGGGGGTCCAGCAGCTCGGGCCCTGGCTCTCCTGGGGGAGGACGCTCTGACATTTTTCTGTAGGTCTTTGACGCTCGCTCTGCTCTGTTTTCTCCTCCCCAACCCGATAATGAAAAACTTTTGTTGGAAATAGTTGACTTGGTTAAAAAACAAAATGCGCTCCGGGGTTCTTCCCACCTAGCAGCCCTTTGAAAACGGTATGTTTCCCATTAAGCCGCGGCCAGCATGGAAGTGACAACTGGTTCCCAGAAGGGGGCTCAGATGTCCGATAATATTCCATAACGCTCTCCATTATCCCGGAGCAGCTGCCACCCCAGGCTCAGGAGATAGCACAGTTCCCATCCTTGAGGACACACAGTGGACCCCCCACCCCCAACCCCCTCAGCTGGGGGCACCTCGTGTAATCACCAGAGTTGGCCCCCCTTGATTAATGGGGGGAAGACGCTCATTAGGGGACAGGATACAGATTTTTTTTTTTTACCCCTTCCCTTTGGCAAGGTTCCAGATCTCGGCCTCTTCAATAAGCCTGATGTGACGGCTGCCAGACAGATGTTCCCGGGATGGGGGGGGAACTCCGCCTGGAGCCCCTCCAGCATTACAGGATGGGAGAAACACAGAGAAGTACGGCTATTGTGTTTTGATGTCTTCCATTATTAATGCATCAGCTGTTCCCATAGACGGAGGTATTGACGGTCTCCGGGCTGCTGATGACTACGGCTGCAATGTTAGCTCTATGGAAGTTGCCCAAATAAGCCAGAGGGCCCCCCCAGATTAACCCCGTCTGTGCTGGGGCACACAGATGAGTTACAAGTTAAAGCTGAACTCCGGTATAAGCAAATGCTTGAATAATATTACTTAAATCTCGGTGTGCTAACATTAGCATATAAGCACCTAATATATTACCATTGAACCATTAGTAAATCCAGAGGCGTAACCTTCAGGGCCCCGGTGCAAGAAATTATGAAGGGCCCCCTGACCCCTGGCCAGGGCCCTTCCCTCTTCCCACTGATCCTGGGGCCCTTTACTCCCATTGCGGGTCCCTTTATTAGGGTACTGCAGCATCACCCTTTCACAGGTTCTGCAGCAGGGCCCCGTTTCTGCCATCTTCGGGCCCCCCCCATGGTGGTGAAATGCCAGGGCCCGGTCACAATTGCAACCTTTGCAACCCTGATAGTTCCCTCACTGCTGTCAGTAGTTTTTACATTTTTTTTTTTTTTTTTACCATTTCATTTTATTTCTTTTACAATTTTATTTTTACAATTTTTCGGGTTGGGGGGCTTTGATGAGATATCAGGGGGTCTAAACAAACCTCGGCTCTCAATTTCCATCTGTGTGGCCTCAGCTGCACAGAATGAATGGGCAGGAATAGCTGTGCACCGAGCCGCCCATTCATTCAGAAACGGAAGCATAGTAAAAAACAGTTTACTATGCTTCAGTTATGAATGAACCAATTGGAACCAATCACTGACTCTGTCTATTCAGAAAAGGAAGTAGCCGGTAAATGACAAATTTACTGACCCGTTCCCCTCTCTCCATCATGACTCATCTTCTACAGGAGGGGGCAAGACAGCAGCTCTGTGTGGGGGGACCAGGGAAGCACACAGGGACCCTGGGAACAGCAGAAGACAAGTAAACTGGATAGGAGGGGTGGCGGGGGCAGCATATAGAGGAACCAATCTCCTGCATTAGGAGGAAAATGGGGGAGATTGGCTCCTCTAAATGACACCCCCGCCATCCCTCCCTTTCAGGTGTACAAGGGAGGCACATGGGCCCCCTGGAGCATGGGGCCCGGTTGCAATTGCAACCCCTATAGTTACGCCCCTGAGTAAATCATAGAACAATTATTGTTCTTTATCAGGTCTGTGCAGTTATCCAGTGTAAGACTTCCTGTAATAAAGACCGCTCCCTGCTGCTCTCTCTCCTTGTGCAGGGTGACTGGTCTTGTCTCCGCCCCCCTCCTGCAGTGGGTGGAGCACAGAGGCGTAGCTTGAAGCTTGTGGGCCCCGATGCAAAAGTTGACCAGGGCCCTCCCGCTACTACCCACTGCTTCCACCGCACGTAAAGATATTCCAAGTGGCTAAAGAGTTCCTTCAGAGCTTTATTTACATATTGAGAGGGTGATTCTAAATATTTTGGAAAAGGGCGCTCACCCCATACACATCAATCAGAAAATATATTTATAAAAAATTCCTCGTGCACATGTGTAATCAATTGGTAAAAATGTAAGGTAGCATGGGCGCCCTGGAGGATGGGAGGGGTCTCAATTGTGACCCCTTAGACCCCCTATTGCTACGCCCTTGGCGGAGCCTCTTGGGCCCCTCCCACAGCTCTCCTCTCTTTCCCTGTGCAGGGTGATTGTTCTTGTCTCCACCCCCTCCTGAAATGTTATCTTGTGGGTGGAGCCTGTCTGGCCCCTCCCACAGCTCTGCTCTCTTTCCTTGTGCAGGGTGATTGTTCTTGTCTCCACCCCCCCCCCCCCGTAATTTTATCTTGTGGGTGGAGCCTCTTGGGGTCCTCCCACAGCTTTGCTCTCTTTCCTTGTGCAGGCTGAATGGTCTTGTCTCCACACCCTCCTGTAGTTTTCTACAGGCAGCCCATAGTGGGTGTAGGGTTGCCACCTGTCCAGGATTCACCCGGGCAGTCCGGGTTTGGAATTAAGTCTGCCTGAAACCCGGACACATTATTAAGACTGGGCTGTGGCTCCCCAACTAATTGACATAGTCACACACAAATCTGTTGCCGTCTGAGAGCTGCGTGCGGCTGTCCGGGGGAAGGTTCTGAATCACTGGGGGGACGGGGTGATGATGTCAGCATGAGCAGTTTGGCCACACCCACTGTTAGCCGCAGCGCATAGTTACTACTCTCCTTGGGGCACCCAAAATTGTCCCAGGTCTTTTATAACCCTATAGTGTATAGGAAAATAAAAATTGACCCTGTGCTGCTAAAGTGTTCGGGTTTAGCCTGAAGAAAAGGTGGCAACCAGTGGCGGCCGCACCATTTGGAATGCAGCTGCACCGACCCCTCAATCCATGTGCCTGGCCCCTAATCTTCATGCCAGGACGGCCAATCAGGAAGTGGGTCTTAAGACCTGAGTGCCCGAGAGGAGAAACGACCGTATTGGCCGGGGGCAGGGGGGGAGGAGCCGAGGAGAATACGCAGGCAAGCCGCTGAAGTTGCCCGCGGCTTGGATGGGGTAAGTGCAGGGCTGATAGACAGATGGACGAAATGAGCGAGTGTTGGGGGGTGGAGAGTTTGACCGACTGATTGACCGACCGAGTGATGGAGGGGGGGGTTTGACCGACCGTCCAAGCAATTGGGGGGGTTGACAACCAAACGGAGGGAGGGTGTTGGGTGGTTTCTTTGCTGCCCCCCAAATAAAAATCAGAGCACCAGCCGCCACTGGTGGCAACCCTAAGTGGGTGGAGGTTGCTGGGTCCCTCCCACAGCTTTACTCTCTATACAGCACAGTCATGATGCCACTGCTACTTTTGCCGCACTTGCAAAGTGCCCAATCTATTCGCCTTTAGTAAATCAACAACTGTAGGCTAATTTATTAAAACTGAAGCAGATAGAATCTGGAGAAGCTGTGTTCCTTTCAGCCCTTCTCACCATACCTCGTATGGATTATTGTCTCATTGGATCCTAATCGCAGCTTCATAGAAGGCTATTGGGATCTGTAGTATAACCATTGCAGTAATGATGTGGCTGCGGTCTCAAACTACAACTCCCAGGATTCTCAGCACTCTGCATAGAGGTCTAGGGGCTCGCTTGACTTTAGCTCTCTCCCTGCTGGCGGGAGGAGGGTGGTGCAGCATAACGTCAGTATCTCAGTAGCGGTAGCGAAGAATAAAGGGCAATGTCTCCATCTCCAAATTGCTGTCACCCAGCGTCTGGCTACACATGGTTTCCATACACTGCACTGAATGATGGCCAACAAGCCTGAAACAGCTGTATGCCGTTTGGAATAACTTACTCTATAATTTTAGGCTATATATGCTCTATACATATTCAGGATATGTATCTGGCCAATAGGGTATAGAGAAATGATTTGAATGGTTCCTGAAATGAGGATAAATCCATAAATTTGTGAGATAGATAATGCAATGAGACGTGTATGTCTTCTGTCCTAAAAAGACTTTACTGTGCTACACCCTGATTTGGTTGGCAAACTTTTTGATTCCTTTAGTCTCCTCTAACCTGTATGAATATACTGCCTCTTTGGGTCTCAAGACTTACTCCATAGAAGCCATGGTTTCCATACACTGACTTGTTGAAGGTCAACAAGCCTGAAACAAGCCTATGCAGCTGCCTAGTATTTGCCCAATGTAATAAAGAGAGAATGGAGGGAGGGCCTTTTCCCTCTTAGGTTGATTCTGGCCTGGGATGCCTGGCTTGCCCCCCAGTTGAAGGCAAGGCTCTCCCTAAGTTGTAATGCCTTCCTGGTTAGGATGGCTCTACTCTGATCTGGCCAGGGACCGGGTTTAGAGAAGCCCACTGTGTATGTGCCCTAGGAGTGGCAGTCCAGGGTGCTGGAAATTCTCATCGTGGGGGAGCTCAATAAGAGTTTATGTGGCACAATGGTCAATACACCCGTGTTTTTTTCACACCTGCCTCCTGGGCTGGGCCTTTTGGTTGGGCTCAGGGGAATTTTTATACCGGCCGAAGGGCCTGCCATTGTATTGCACATTAGCACCTAAAGAATTTTCTCCAGCTTCTTTTTATGTTGTTTGCCATGTTGTTTCTTTGCAAATACAAAGTTTGGCACTTACTCACTACCCACTAGTAGGGTTTAGGTTCTCAAGCTTGCCCTGAAAGTCTTGGGGTGGGGGGGGGACACATGGCCTTTTGGTCAGATTCTCCCCCTCCCATGGGAGCCCCACCTAGTACTTGGGTAGGCCTTGTTTTGGCAGGCTTCCAGAAGAAAGGGGTCGGCCTGGTTTTGGCTGGGTGGACCATGGGTACCCCAGTCCTTGTCAGGAGCCTTGCACCCTGAGGGATCAGGGCCAGGATACTTTCTCTACAAAGAAGGACCATGTGTAAACCCTGTTCCCTTTAATTGCGTGCTTTGCTTTTGTGTGTTTACTTTTTCATGCACCCGGTGTTTAGTTTTGAGTGTGTGCATTGCAAAGTAGAAAAAAAAAGCTGTATGCTGTTTAGAATAAATAGCGAGGTCCTGGCCAATGGGGAGGAAAAGAAACAATTTTCATGGTTCCTGAAATGAGGAGTAATTTTTAAAATATTTGGGATGTGTGATGGAATGGGACATGTGAATACCTTCTGTTCCAAAGCTGGCCATAGATGGGTCACTTATTTTTGTTCATATTTATTGAAAAAATATGAATGGATTCCTCCATCCACACAAGCATGGCGGTTGAAGGAATCCTCTTAGCTGAGACATTGTATTCTTACAGCGGGACTCTCCTCTCAGTCTACACTGAATGACAGACATTTTCCAATATTTATAGGATGTCCCCACATTGTTTCATCTGGCTCTTACTGGAGCGGCCAAATTTTGATTCATCTATGGTCAGATTTAGAAGACTTTACCACGCCATGGTTGGAGCTAAGAAGAATGAATTTCTGGTTTGAAGGACAGTTTGTGTTGTCTGGCTGGGTGGACAGTTTGTGTTGTCTGGTATGGTGGACCATTTATTTTATCTGGTTGGATGTTCAGTTTGTGTTGTCTGATTTAAATTACAGTTTGTGTTGTCTGGTTGAGTGGAATGCTTGTGTTGTCTGGTTTGATGGACAGTTTTCGTTTTCTGGTTGGGGGGACCTTTTGTTCTATCTGGTTGGGTGGACAGTTTATGTTGCCTGGTTGGGAGGACAGTTTGAGTTGTCTGGTTGGGTGGAATGCTTGTGTTGTCTGGTTGGGTGGACAGTTTGTGTTGTCTGGTTGGGTGGAATGCTTGTGTTGTCTGGTTGGGTGGACAGTTTGTGTTGTCTGGTTGGGTGTACAGTTTGTGTTGTCTGGTTGGGTGGACAGTTTGCGTTGTCTGGTTGGATGGACGGTTTGTGTTGTCTGGTTGGGTGGACAGTTTGTGTTGTCTGGTTGGATGGACGGTTTGTGTTGTCTGGTTGGATGGACAGTTTGTGTTGTCTGGTTGGATGGACGGTTTGTGTTTTCTGGTTGGGAGGACAGTTTGTGTTATCTGGTGTTGTCCGGTTGGGAGGACAGTTTGAGTTGCATGGTTGGGTGGAATGCTTGTGTTGTCTGGTTGGGTGGACATTTTGTGTTGTCTGGTTGAGTGTACGGCTTGTGTTGTCTGGTTAGGTGGACGGTTTATGCCATCTTTTGGGTGAATGGTTTGTGTTCTCTTTTTGGGTGAATGGCTTGTGTTGTCTGGTTGGGTGGATTGCTAATGCCTCGTATGCCGATTGTTGGACAACCATACTTCCAACTTTTGTCCAAATTGGCTGTTAGCAGTTTTGTCTAGCATACTGATGGTAGTCAAGTAATCGGCCAACAAAGCTGAACGTAGTGACTTGTTAAGAGCATATAAAGAGGAAGTTCAGGTAAATGTAATTTGTGAATTACGAACACAGGTTTACATGACCGAACACTTCCTGGATTCCGAGCATGCGTATTTGCACTTCCAACTTTTTGTTTGGCCAACTTCTGTACACACGAGCCAACAATTGGCCAACGCCTTGTTGGCCAATAAAAGTTTTCTAGTCTTGTCAGCCAACTTCTGTTGGACAATAATTGGAAATTGGCTGTTGGATCGTGTGTACTAACGGTCAGATTATCAGACAAAAGGCTGTTGGACGACCGTTGTTGGCCAATTATTGTACTGTGTGTATGGGCCTTTAGGTTGTCTTTTGGTGAATGGCTTGTGTTGTCTGGTTAGGTGGACGGTTTATGTTTTCTGGTTGGGTGGAAAGTTTGTGTTGTCTGGTTTGGTGAATGGTTTGTGTTGTCTGGTTGAATAGACAGTTTGTGTTGTCTAGTTGGGTGGACAGTTTGTGTTTTCTGGTTGTGAAGTCAGTTTGTGTTTGGTTGGGTAGACAGTTTGTGTTCATTGGTTGGGTGGACAGTTTGTGTTTTCTGGTTGGGAGGATGGTTTGAGTTGTTTGGTTGGATAGAAAGTTTGTGTTGTCTGGTTGGGTGGAAGGTTTATGTAGTTTGGTTGGGTGGACGGTTTGTGTTTTCTGGTTAGGTGGACGGTTTATTTTTTCTGGTTAGGTGGACAGTTTGTGTTTTCTGGTTAGGTGGACGATTTATTTTTTCTGGTTGGGTGGACTGTTTGTGTTGTCTGGTTAGGTGGACGGTTTATGTTTTCTGGTTGGGTGGAAAGTTTGTGTTGTCTGGTTTGGTGAATGGTTTGTGTTGTCTGGTTGAATAGACAGTTTGTGTTGTCTAGTTGGGTGGACAGTTTGTGTTTTCTGGTTGTGAAGTCAGTTTGTGTTTGGTTGGGTAGACAGTTTGTGTTCATTGGTTGGGTGGACAGTTTGTGTTTTCTGGTTGGGAGGATGGTTTGAGTTGTTTGGTTGGATAGAAAGTTTGTGTTGTCTGGTTGGGTGGAAGGTTTATGTAGTTTGGTTGGGTGGACGGTTTGTGTTTTCTGGTTAGGTGGACGGTTTATTTTTTCTGGTTAGGTGGACAGTTTGTGTTTTCTGGTTAGGTGGACGATTTATTTTTTCTGGTTGGGTGGACTGTTTGTGTTGTCTGGTTAGGTGGACGGTTTATGTTTTCTGGTTGGGTGGAAAGTTTGTGTTGTCTGGTTTGGTGAATGGTTTGTGTTGTCTGGTTGAATAGACAGTTTGTGTTGTCTGGTTGGGTGGACGGCTTGTGTTGTCTCCAGTAATCCTCATCATGTTTCCATCCTCCAGGGTAAACACCTTGTGTAATCGTCTAATGATCAGCAGAGTGGTGACACCTTGGAGCTAGGAGGGACATGGGCCCAGCAGTAAAGTTCTCGTGCAACTGTCAGCAAACACAGCTATTAGGAATGAGAATGGTCCTCAATATTTATGATGGAGGCCAGGAAATCCCTCCACATTCCTCCAGCTTGTCCTCCTGGCAGGTTCTTTGATGAGCACCTTCAAAGGCCATAGAGGGGAGGGGAAGGAATGCACCTGAGCAGGGGAGGGGGGGCTCGGTGTCTACATGGTGCTATGTAATAGAGAGGTGTGAAGAATCCCTCCCTGAGGTCACACTGGAGGAGACTCTACTGAGGAAACAGAGAACGGATGGTGGGAGGGGGAGGCATTTATGGAGCTAAACATGTTCCTAAACCTATAAAAAGCTGAATATCCATTTTACTGCTCATCGTCTTTTGTTTCCTTTATTATTTACAGAGAGGTGGAGGGAGGAGACAATCAACACCATGACTGATTGTAAAGCAACCATTACTCCATTCCGAGACACTTATTACTCTCCGTGAGATCTGTTTACACAAAACTAAGAAAAGAATGACCCCCCCACATCACACACTATTATTATTATACATTTATATAGCTCTGACATATACCGCAGTGCTGTACAGAGAACACTGAGCCAATCACATCAGTCTCTGTACCAAAGGAGCTTACACTCTAATGTCCCCTCCCCCACAGTCACACATTATTATTATTATACATTTATATAGCTCTGACATATACCGCAGTGCTGTACAGAGCACACTGAGCCAATCACATCAGTCTCTGTACCAAAGGAGCTTACACTCTAATGTCCCCTCCCCCACAGTCACACATTATTATTATTATACATTTATATAGCTCTGACATATACCGCAGTGCTGTACAGAGCACACTGAGCCAATCACATCAGTCTCTGTACCAGAGGAGCTTACACTCTAATGTCCCCCACAATCAAATCAGTCTCTGTACCAGAAGAGCTTACACTCTAAAGCCCCGCACAGTCACACACTATTATTATACATTTATATAGCTCTGACATATACCGCAGTGCTGTACAGAGATCACTGATTCGGTCACATCAGTCTCTGTACCAGAGGAGCTTACACTCTAATGTCCCCTCCCCCCACAGTCACATCAGTCTCTGTACCAGAGGAGCTTACACTCTAATGTCCCCTTCCCCACAGTCACATTAGTTTCTGTACCAGAGGAGCTTACACTCTAATGTCCCCCCACAATCAAATCAGTCTCTGTACCAGAGGAGCTTACACTCTAATGTCCCCTTCCCCACAGTCACATCAGTCTCTGTACCTGAGGAGCTTACACTCTAATGTCCCCCCACAATCAAATCAGTCTCTGTACCAGAGGAGCTCACACTCTAATGCCCCCTTCCTCACAGTCACATCAGTCTCTGTACCAGAGTAGCTTACACTCTTATACATTTAGATCTGTGCCTAGAGATCGGTTCAGATGTCGGTTTTATATTATTAATCAAGAGTTGGTATCTGATGCATTTCAGGGGTTTTACACCTATTCCTCGTCATTGGAGCTGCAATGTAACAGACACATTATATATAGCAATTGTATTATTTACACAAGTGTATCAATATCTACATTCTATAAAAATGATTAAAATACAATAAATTCTCCGTCCTTCCCTTCAGTTTTGCACAAATGTACCGGCTCCTCTCATGGACTGAAATGGCTTCATCTGATTTCACTGCACACTGTGAGCCTCCCACTGCTTGCACTAGAACTGAGGGCTCTTGAGAAGAGTACTAAGGCAGGGTGCTGACATGTTTTCAGGAAGTCCTGTCGGACCCTCCCGCCAGCCATGATCTGCATGCATTGCATAGAGAAACACAGAGGCCTAGTGATGATATCACTGGATCTGAAATAAGGTATATAATGACAATGAAAGTATTACTTCTCAAAATGTCATTAGAATGTTGGGGGGTAACCAGGTGAAGTCAAAATATAAGCAGAGGGCATTTGACAGGCAGTAGGGAGGTGTTATATCGCCTCTGCACCACCTCATTTAACCCTGTAATACCCCCCACAATCACATGGCATTCACATGTATTGCATGCGGTTACAACATGGCCCCATTGAACCCAATGGGTGAGTTTGAAAAGTGGTGCTGCTTGCTGCAAGTTAGGGGCTCATTGATGGAGGTGGGGGAGGGAAGGCTCATTGATGGAGGTGGGGAAAGGAAGACAGAAGGAAAGGGGTGGAGGTAGTTACTCGGAAGGGAGGGGGTGGAGGTAGTTACTCGGGG
>BLSH010164230.1:80967-92532 GCA_018402905.1 Glandirana rugosa | reverse complement strand
CCCCGCGTCACCACTTGGTACTTGCTGCTGAACCCCCCCCAGGACGAAAAATTATCTACGGCCCTGCTTTGATCCTGCCAGAAATCCAGTGAGCTCATAACTTCCTGTACTGCACTGTTATTGGTTACATCATTCCCAGCTATCTCAGAGGACTACAGAACACCCCATGTTGATTTGGCATTCGTATTAAAATGTTTAATAAAAATAAATAATAAAAAAATAACATACAATAATAATAATAATCATACATTGAAATAATAATATTAATACGAATAATCATACATTTAAATAATAATAATAAATTGAAATAATTATAATAATCATACATTAAAAAATAATAATCATTAACATTATCATAATAATTATCATTATAATAATAATTAAACTTAATAACATTAATAATCATACAATGTAGTAACAATAATAATAACAATACATTGGCATAATAATCATACACTGTAATAATAATAACAATACATTGGCATAATATTCATACATTGTAATAATAATATTAATATGAATAATCATACATTACAATAATAATAATAATAATAATAATAAATTGAAATAATTATAATAATCATACATTAAAAAATAATAATCATTTAAATTATCATAATAATCATCATTATAATAATAATTAAACTTAATAACATTAATAATCATACAATGTAGTAACAATAATAATAACAATACATTGGCATAATAATCATACACTGTAATAATAATAATAATACATTGGCATAATATTCATACATTGTAATAATAATATTAATATGAATAATCATACATTACAATAATAATAATAATAATAATAATAATAAATTGAAATAATTATAATAATCATACATTAAAAAATAATAATCATTAAAATTATCATAATAATCATCATTATAATAATAATTAAACTTAATAACATTAATAATCATACATTGTAGTAACAATAATAATAACAATACATTGGCATAATAATCATACACTGTAATAATAATAATAATACATTGTAATAATAATAAATTGAAATAATTATAATAATCATACATTAAAAAATAATAATCATTAACATTATCATATTAATCATCACTATAATAATAATTAATCTCAATAACATTAATAATCATAGATTGTAGTAATAATAATAATAATAATCATACATTGTAATAATAATAATAATAATAATAATAATCATACATTGTAATAATAATAATAATAATCATACATTGTAGTAATAATAATAATAATAATAATCATACATTGTAATAATAATAATAATAATCATACATTGTAGTAATAATAATAATAATAATTATCATACATTGTAATAATAATAATAATAATCATACATTGTAGTAATAATAATAACATTGTAATAAGGAGCTCCGCGGCTCCAAACGGTTGGATCCCCATGATTAAGCTCCTTAGGGGCGGGGAGAAACACGTAGGAGGCGTGGCCGGGAGGGAGCCCAGGCTGAGGCTGCCATTCATTCCACTACCAGTGGGTCTGCATTGATGAGCGGCTTCATGGGATTCACCCTTTGCTCAACACTTTTTATCGTATAATAAATATTATTATTTAATGCATTATAATAAACGTTGTTGTTGGTATTATTATTATTCACTTTAATAAATATTATTAACTTTATTATTATTAATCACCTTAAAGAGGAAGTAAACCTTCCTGTATACTTTGTACCTATAGGTGATCCTATAATAAGGTTCATCTATAGGCACTGTACATTTCTCCTATATACTGCGCCCATGATGTCACCGGCGCATGCGCTTTGAAGGAACGGCCGCCCGTGCTGTATTGCGACCGGCGCACATGTGCGGGAGTGACGCCACGCGGCTCCGGCCAATCACACAGCCGGAGTCCGCAACCCCGGAAGGAAGTCTGGCGAGGATGGATGCGCTGCGTGGACTGTTGGCGCTATATAAATCCTGTATAATAATAATGCAGTCTGCCAGCGGGCACGACGCGGGCTGCGTCACATAATGTGCTAGTATGCATTTCCTGTGCTGGGAAGGAAAAAAAAATATCAGAGTTTACTTACTTTTTAACCGCTCCCCGACCACCTGTCGCAGTAATACTGCGGCAAAGGTGGCTGGATAGCGCGAATCGGCGGCATCGTGCGTCGGTCCGTGCTGGGATCTAGCGGGCACGCGGGTGTGCCAACAAGTCTGGCGGACCCGACATCCGTCGGCGACCTGCAACCGAGGTTTACAGAGGCAGAAATGGCGGATCCCCGTTCTGACAGTAGACATGACATCGGGAACAACAATTTCTGTCATATCCCTGGCAGCCCCGCCCCCCTACAGTTAGAACACGCTGAGGGAACACATTTAACCCTTTGATCGCCCCCTAGTGTTAACCCCTTCCCTGCCAGTGTCATTTATACATTGATCAGCGCGTTTCTATAGCGCTGATCAATTTAACCATTTCCTGACCACCCGCCAGCGACAAAGTGGTTCGATATCACCAATCGCCATCAGGAGTGAGTGGTGCGCGCACTCACTGTGTAGCGGGGGGGAACCAATCAGCGGTGGGGGCGGACTCGATGTCCGCCGGCCACTCGCGATCGCTCTCCCGCAGTGACAAAGCAGGGATCTGTGTATGTAAACCCACGGATCTCCGTTCTGACAGAGCGATCGTAGGCTCCCTGTATATGGGAGCAGCGATCACTCCCCTCCCCCACACAGTTATAAAACACTCCCAGGGAACACAGTTAACCCTTTGATCGCCCCCTAGTGTTAACCTTTTCCCTGCCAGTGACATTTAGACAGTAATCAGTGCATTTTCATAGCACTGGTCGCTGTATAAATGCCAATGGTCCTAAAATAAAGTGTCAAAATGTTCAGACATGTCCGCCGCAATATCGCAGTACCGCTAAAAATCGCAGATCGCCGCCATTACTAGTAAAAAATAAAAACCCCATAAATTTATTCTGATCGTCCGTAAACGCGGCAACTTTTGCGCAAACCAATCAATAAACGCCGATTGTGATTTTTTTTTTACCAAAAATATGAGGAAGAATATAAATCGGCCAAAACCGATGGAAAAAAAATGTTTTTTATATATATATATATTTTTTTTATCTATTATAGCAAAAAATAAGAAATATTGGGTTTTCTGCAACATTTTTTTTTTTTTTTTTGTTTATAGCGGTGATCCGAAATGACGCAAATACCACTAAAAGAAAGCTCTATTTGTGGGGAAAAAAGGACGCAAATTTCGTTTGGGTACAACGCCGCACGACCGCGCAATTGTCAGTTAAAGCGACGCAGCGCCGAATCGCAGAAAGTGCTCTGGTCCTAAAGGGGGGAAATCCTTCCGGGGCTGAAGTGGTTAATAATCTCACCGTATCCCAAAAAGTGTCATTTGGGGTCGGATTTGTCCGCCGCAATGTCGCCCATCAGTGCCACCTATGAGTGCCTATCAGTGCCACTTATCACTGCCCATCAGTGCTGCATATCCATGCCTGTTAGTGCTGCATATCAGTGCCACCTTTCAGTGTCAATCAGTACTGCCTCATCAGTGCCCATCGGTGTAGCCTCATCAGTACCAATCAGTACTGCCTAATCAGTGCCCGTCAGTGTAGCCTCATCAGTGCCCATCAGTACTACCTCATCAGTGCCCATCAGTGTAGCCTCATCAGTGCCCATCAGTGTCGCCTCATCAGTGCCAATCAGTACTGCCTCATCAGTGCCCATCAGTGTAGCTTCATCAGTGCCTGTCAGTGTAGCCTCATCAGTGCCAATCAGCACTGCCTCATCAGTGCCCGTCAGTGCAGCCTTATCAGTGCCAATCAGTGTAGCCTTATCAGTGGCAATCAGTGTAGCCTCATCAGTGCCCATCAGTGTAGCCTCATCAGTGCCCATCAGTGTAGCCTCATCAGTGCCCATCAGTGTAGCCTCATCAGTGGCAATCAGTGTAGCCTCATCAGTGCCAATCAGTGTAGCCTCATCAGTGCCCATCAGTGTAGCTTCATCAGTGCCAATCAGTGTAGCTTCATCAGTGCCCATCAGTGTAGCTTCATCAGTGCCTGTCAGTGATGGAGAAAACTTACTTATTTACAAAGTTTTGTGACAGAAACAAAGAAAAACTTTTTTTTTTTTATCAAAATTTTCGGTCTTTTTTTATTTGTATTGTATTGAAATAAAAATAGAAATCCAATAAAATGAAAGGGGTGGGGCCAGGGACAGGGCTATATCAGGAATCTCCCGAGTGCGGCCCGTGGCTGGATGCGGCCCTTTGCTTGCTTTTATTCAGCTTTTGGTGTACTATTTCATCCAACGACACCGACAATGGGGCACAATTCCTTCCAATGACACCAACAATAGATCCCAATGGCACCAATGAAGGGGCACAATTCCCCCCCAATGACACAAACAATGGAGCCCAATGACACTACTGAAGGGGCAAAATTGCCCCCAATGACAGCAATGATGGAGTAGAATTTCCCCCAATGACACCAACAATGGGGTACAATTCCACCCAATGACAGCAACAACGGGGAGCAATGACACCAACAATGGGGCACTATTTCCCCCAATGACACCAACAATGGAGCCCAATGACACCAACAATGGGGCATGATTCCCCCCCAATGACAGCAATGATGAAGCCAAATGACACCAACAATGGGGCATAATTTCCCCCAATGACAGCAACGATGGAGCCCAATGACACCAACAATGGAGCAGAATTTCCCCCAATCACACCAATAATGGGGCACAATGACACCAACAATGGGCGCAATTCCCCCCCAATGACACCAACAATGAAGCCCAATAACACCAACAATAGGACATGCTCCCCCCAATGACAGCAACGATGGAGCCCAATGACACCAATGAAAGGGCACAATCCCCCCCCACGACACCAACAATGGAGCCCAATGACACCAACAATGGGGCATAATCCCCCCCCCCATGACAGCAATGATGGAGCAGAATCCCCCCCCCCCCAATCATACCAACAATTTGGCACAATTACCCAAATAACACCAACAATGGAGCCCAATGACCCCAATGAAGGAGCACAATTCCCTCCAATCACACCAACAATGGGGCACATGGAGGGGCACAATTTCCCCCAATGACACCAACAATGGAGCCCAATGACACCACAGATGGGACACAATTCCTCCCACTGACACCAAAGATGGGGCATTGTTTTCCCCCCACTGATTTCAGGACTTTTTCTACCCCCACTGACCACAGTCTGGTCCTCTAACGTCTGAAGGATGGTAAGCTGGTCCCTTGTTTAGAAAGTCTGGAGACCTCTGGGCTAGATGATGCTGGATGTCCTCCAGCCAGGAAATGAGGCGGGGCCTCTATCTGACTTGCTGCAGCTTCTAATGCACATTGTGAGAAGCTCACAGAGTATAGTCTATGGGTGGCACCATTGTCAGTGGGTGGCACCATTGTCAATGGGTGGCACCACTATTCCCTATGGCAGCTTCTATCTCTTTGTGTCACCCTCTTGCTGGCTGGACTGTGACTGAGCAGTTTCTTCCTGTGATCCCCTTCTCCATTCTCCTTCCCCCTCCAGCACCCGGTGCTGAAACATGTTGGGGCGCATCAGTGCCGGGACAAGACCATCCAGTGCCCAGGGCAAAAGATGGCAAATTGCGCCCATCTCCACTTCATTATATATGAGGAGGAGGGGGAGAGAGAGCACAGCCTGCACTTCCTCCCAGCTCTCTTCTCCTCTCCTTGCTGCTTCCAGCTCTGGTCTGACAGCAGTAGTGATTCCGCTGTCACTACTCCTGTCAGCCTTATAGTAGAGGAACTTGTGGCGCCCCCATCTCTATAATACATGCTGCACCCAGGGCAGCTGCCCCTTCTGCCCACCCCTTGTCCCAGCCACACTTGTGAATGCACCCTGTCCGCGATTACCAGCGAGGACCCTAGCAGGGGCTCCCCCAATTATCCGCAGGTAGGCAGCCCTATTGAAAAAAATTGCGCCCACATGCAGCAGCAATTACATGTGGGTGATCAGCCCTGGCAGTCTACATCCCGGCAGATCAGCATGAGCGATTGTATGCCAGTGGGGGGCCATTAGCTGTGAGAGCCAGCAGTCTTCCATTGCTTTCAATGGGGCTGCCTACTCGCAGCTGATCACAGGGTGCTAGCAGTTAATCGCAGGCAGGGTGCCGAACTGCAACCCGCAACGTGCTTGCGGTGAGATTGGGCCCTCCTGAAACCCATTATCACCTATTTGTGGGCTCACGAGGCAGCTGCTTCGGGGCCCACAATAATGACCGGGCCCAGGGCAGCTGCCCCCTTTGCCCTGTGTTAAAGACGGCCCTGATGGCATCCCAAACATGGTGCGATTTCTCCATGACAAAACATGTGCAACACAAAATACCCCAAAATTTGCTACGCGAGCTTCTTTGGATCGGAGGGATGCCCATTCAAAATGAACGATGCCGCTACAAAAATGCGCAAAAAGGTAGGAAAAAACGCAAAGGTGCATTCGCAAGCGCGAGGCCCCCATTCGCATTTGAGCACCCCGGAATTGCAGTAAAATGCACTTGCAGTGCCATTATTTCTTCTTTTGCGGCAAAACACGCGCAAGGCCCAACGCACCTGACTGCTTCTTTGGCGCATTTATGGAGCGCAGGGATGCCCATTTAAAATAAACAGCGCAAAAAGGCACGACAAACCCGAGGGTGCATTCGCAAGCGTGAGGCCACCATTCACATTGGAGTGCATCATATTTATATTTGCAGCAAAATGCGCAAGGCCAAGCGCACCTGACTGCTTCTTTGGCGCGTTTTTTGGATCGGAGGGATGCCCATTCAAAATGAACTATGCCGCTACAAAAACGCACAGAAAGGCAGGAAAAACGCGAGGGTGCATTCGCAAGCGTGAGGCCCCATTCACATTGGAGCGCATCATATTCATATTTGCAGCAAAATGCGCAAGGCCAAACGCACCTGGCTGCTTGTTTGGCGCGTTTTTGGAGCAGAGAGAGGCCCATTCAAAGTGAATGGTGCCGCTACAAAAACGCGCAAAAAGCCATAAAAGCTGTGAGCTTCTTTGGCGCATTTTTGGAGTGGAACAAAAACACTCAAAGCGGCACAAAAGCTGCGAGGGTGGATTCGCAAGCGTGAGGCCCCATTCGAGCGTATTGAAATTGCGTCAAAATGCACAATGTGGTTGCGGCTCTATTATTTCTTATTTTGCGGCAAAACGTGCAAGGCCAAGCGTGCCTGGCCGCTTCAATGGAATGGATGCCCATTCAAAATGAACGGCGCCACTGCAAAAACGTGCAAAACAGCACGACAGACGCGACGGTGCATTTGCAACTGTGATGCTCCATTCACATTTCAGCGCATCGGAATCGCAGCAAAACGTGTAATGTGCTTGTGGTGAGAAAATTGCGGCAAAATGCGCAACACCAAACACCCCAACATTTTCTATGTGAGCTTCTTTGGTGCATTTTTGGAGTGGAACAAAAACACGCAAAGCGGCGCAAAAGCTGCGAGGGTGGATTCGCGAGCGTGAGGCCCCATTCGAGCATATTGAAATTGCATCAAAATGCGCAATGTGGTTGCGGTGCCATTATTTCTTATTTTGTGGCAAAACGCGTCTGACTACTTCTTTGGTGCATTTTTTGGATCGGAGGGATGCTCATTCAAAATGAACGGCGCTGCTACAAAAACGTGCAAAAAAAGCACGAAAGACGCGAGGGTGCATTCGCGAGTGTGATGCCCCATTCACATTTCAGCGCATCGGAATCGCAGCAAAACGTGTAATGTGATTGTGTTGAGAAAATAGCGGCAAAATGCGCAACACCAAACACTCCATAATTTTCTACGTGAGCTTCTTTGGCGCATTTTTTGAGCAGAGGGAGGCCCATTTAAAACGATTGAATGTGCCTGCAGTGCCACTATTTATTATTTTGCTGCAAAAATGTGCAAGGCCAAATGCACCTGACTGCTTCTTTGGCGCGTTTTTGGAGCTGAGGGATGCGTGTTCAAAGTAAATGGTGCCGCTACAAAAAGCCGTAAAAGACGCAAGCTTCTTTGGCGCATTTTTGGAGTGGAACAAAAACACGCAAAGCGGCGCAAAAGCTGTGAGGGTGGATTCGCAAGTGTGAGGCCCCATTCGAGCATATTGAAATTGCGTCAAAAGGCACAATGTGCTTGCGGCGCCATTATATCTTATTTTGTGGCAAAACGTGCCCGACTGCTTCTTTGGTGCATTTTTTGGATCGGAGGGATGCTCATTCAAAATGAACGGCGCCGCTACAAAAACGTGCAAAAAAAAGCACGAAAGACGCGAGGGTGCATTCGCAAGTGCGAGGCCCCATTCACATTTGGAATCGGAATCGCAGCAAAACGCAGAATGTGCCTGCGGTGCCATTATTTATTATTTTGCGGCAAAAATGCGCAAAGCCAAACGCACCTGACTGCTTCTTTGGCGCATTTTTGGAGCAGAGAGAGGAGAATAAAAAGTGAATGGTGCCGCTACAAAAACCCGCAAAAAGCCATAAAAGTTGTGAGCTTCTTTGGCGCGTTTTTGGAGTGGAACAAAAACGTGCAAAAAGTCACCAAAGCCGCAAGGGTGGATTCGCAAGTGTGAGGCCCCATTCAAGCATCAAAATGCGCAATGTGCTTGTGGCGCTATTATTTCTTATTTTGCGGCAAATCGCGCAAGGCCAAACGCACCTGACTGCTTCTTTGTGGCATATTTTGGGAGGCCCATTAAAAATGAATGGTGTCGCTACAAAAATGGAGGCCCCATTCACATTTGAGCACATCGGAATCACGGAAAAACACGCAATGTGCTTGCGGCGCCATTATTTCTTATTTTGAGGCAAAACGCACCTGACTGAGTGCCAAAATTTGGTACATGAGCTTCTTCGCCGCATTTTTGGACCGGAGGAATGCCCATTCAAAAGGAATGGCGCGCGCTACAAAAACAAGCAAATAGCGCGAGGGTGCATTCGCAAGTGTGGGGCCCCATTCACATTTTAGCACATCGGAATTGCGGCAAAGCGTGAAGCCTCTGCTCCAATTGGGGAGCGTTTTGCCATAATCGCTGCAAGATAATCGAGGCAGAATTCGAGGTGCCATTAAGAATATCAGCACCAAAATGCGTGTCACGCGTTTCGCCTCAATTTGGAAGTGTGGGCAGAAACGGGGGAAGTTCTGCCGGCGATTCCAAATTGCGTAATGTAAATGGGGCCTTGCGCTGACATGGGCAGCAGATGGCATTGTCACAATGCTTCACGCCTGCACCTATCTAACCGTTTACGATTGGACAAACATGACCCATTCATGCGAATGTTGAAGCGCTGCAACCTGCACGCAATGCGCGCGGTTGCGGCGAGCTTGTCAGCAAAAATCGGGTTAAAACAGGCGGTGAGGAGGTGTCGCATTGCCCCCTTGCCGCCTGTCAATCGCCTCTAAAATTATTCTTGAGAGGGGCAGCGGTTTTAGACGCATGCCTTAGTGTTGCATGCATTGGTGCATGATCCATAAATGTGAATCTTGAAGCGCTGCAAACTGCACGCAATGCACGGGGTTGCGGCGCGCTTGTCAGCAAAAATCGGGTTAAAACAGGCGGTGAGGAAGCGTCGCATTGCCCCCTCGCCGCCTGTCAATCGCCTCTAAAATTGTTCTTCAGAGGGGCAGCAGCCTTAGTGTTGCATGCAGTGGTGCCACCAGGGTGCCACGTCTTTAACACAGGGCAAAAGAGGCAGCTGTCCTGGGCCCAGTCATTGTTGTGGGGCCCAAAGCAGCTGCCCACAGAGCCCACACTGCCTGAAAATAGTTGATAAGTGAATTCAGGAGGGCCCCAATGCACCTTACCGACGGGCATGCGTTGTAGCAGAGCGCAACATGAGCCAACACAACATGGTGCACCGCGGTGCTCTGCCAGAGATGGTTCCTGCACCATTTTTGGTGCATCCATTCGTTATGGGTGCTGTGGGTGAGCCCCTAGTGGGATTAAGCCAGTTGCGTGTCCCCCAATCCCCCAAATACGATGGTCTTGTCCATCTATGGGCTGAGATCTCAGACTTTTTTTTAGATACAGATGCCAGCAGTATTCATGGCTCTCCAGTATAAGTCCTCATTTAGGCTTTATTGGCCCCCTAATCCCCCCCATGGGGCAATGTGGGGGGTGGGGGGGTAGAAGTGATAAAACTCTGAGATTTGAGACTTTTATGAAGCTTAAACATTACAAGGTGGTTTGTAAAATCCCCGCAATAAACAACAATAGAGATCCAGCAGTAGGACCTTTTATTGGCCAAGCCAAGACCCTCAAGGTGAAGACCACCCCCCACCAGGAGACCACATCCTGAATGGGCTTCCTCTACCCAGAGGGGGGGGACAAATAGTCCATAATAATGGACTCACATCCTCTACAAACCATTCAACATCAAACAATGAGATCAGAAGAGGAGATAATGGTGGAGAGCCCTTTCATCCTGACCAGGCCAGCAATTTTGGCCCTCATGGACAGCCTGGGAGAGATCCTGGGTCGATCGGGTGGGGGTAGAACTCATGGAACGCCATTATTATCACTTTATGGAAAACAGGTCAAAAATAAAGATTTCCCGCCAGGTCGCTGAGGCAGAATTGGCCGCAGTGGCCGCAGGGGGTGAGGATGGGGTTTATTTGCCTCCTCTGGACCACGACTGTTGGACTTGGTGGACTTGTGTCTTGTCATCAGTCTGACGCCAACGGGAGAATTTGGTCGCATTGGCTACCTAGATATACTGTATATACCCTATGTAAAGGGGGTCTCTGCAAGGGTCAACATTGTCCTGCGTTTCCCATGCATCTGAAACGCAGAGCCCCCTTCACCTCAGCGGTGCAGTGTGGGTGACAGCCCTGAGGCTGCGTTCGGCCTGCATTGCATTGCGTTTCTTTGGACGCAGCTCGTCCTATTGAGATGTTTGCATTGCAGTCCTGCTTTGTAGGCTTGGCTCACACTTATGCATTTTTCAGTGCGTTTTCAGAAAACGCACTACAGTCCATTTATCATGGTTTCCTATGGGGTCACGTTCAGATCCCTGTGTTTTCCACTGGTGCGTTTTTTTTGGAAAGGATGAGGGACTTTTTTTTACCCTGCAGAAAGTTGCATCTTTGGTTCCATAGACTTGAATGGAAACGCATCAAAAACGCAGTGCTGGTTTCTCCTGCATGACAACAGGATCTTTGCCCCCCCACCCCCAAATGCCCCCCCCCCCAAAAATCCTCTACCCCTAAAATTTCCACTCCTAGTACACATCCCCCCCCCACTTCAACCCCCCCCCACTTCAAATCCCCCCACTTCAAATCCCCCCAAATCTCTCCTCCCAGCACAAATTCCCCCAAGTCCAACCTCCCAGCACAAATTCCCCTCAAATCCCCCCTCCCAGCACAAATTCCCCCAAGTCCAACCTCCCAGCACAAATTGCCCCCAACTCCCCCCTCCCCTCACAAATTCCCCCTAAATCCCCCCTCCCCTCACAAATTCCCCCCAAATTCCCCTCCCAGCACAAATGCCCCCCAAATCCCCCTAAATCCCCCTTAAACACTCCCCTCCCCCCTCAACCCCCGTTAA
>BLSH010164230.1:18005-30887 GCA_018402905.1 Glandirana rugosa | reverse complement strand
GGAGGAGGGTAGAAGTTCCCCCATTGTCGTAAAGTCTAAATTTGTTATTTTCAAGGATTTTGGGGATTGCTGGGCTGTGATTGGAAGACGCTTCTTTGGTTCCCTCCAGGAGTTCCATGAGAAGCTTCTTGTGGGGAGCTGCAGCCGCTGCGCCGCGCCCCGGCGCTCACTAGGGAGTGCATTCCAGCCAAGCGATGCGGCCTTTTGTCTGTCTCAGCGGCTCTCCAGCCAATGAATAGGATTAGCCGCTCTCCCTCTCTGGATTAGATTTGTGTCTTTCACTCTCCTCGTCCCTTGCTGTTCTCTTTCCACACATTTTTTTTCTTTTTTTCTGCTTCGCTTTCCAAAGGGAATGAAGATTCCGCAAACTCTACAATAATAAGAAAAATGGCCCGATTCAGAGTGTATTTTATGGTCTAGGCCTCCATTTACAAAAGGGGTTTTAGGAACTTTTATTGTTTAAATCTGAAATGCTGTTACCCCCTTGAAGATGGGAGGAGGGGGGGGGGGCATTAAAGGAGGTAACAGAGCTAAATTGTATATTCTTTTTATTAAATCACTCGATCAAAGCCGATACTACATCCAGATCAATAATCCACTTCGTCCACCTGGCTTACAGTATCCTGTCTGTCGGGTTCAGTTTTCCAAACTACCATATTTACCGGGAAAGGTTTTGGAAAACTGAAAGATGTTGATCGCTCAAAATATGAGGCAGGCTGCAGACAGAGGACCTCCAACCTACAATCCCATGGACATGGTAGGTTTGGGGAGGTGTAGGGCACAGTAGGATGGAAGAAGTGTAGGATATATAGGACCCAATAGGATGGTGGAGGTGGGGGCACTGTAGGATGGCGGAGGACACTGTAGGATGGAGGCAGTGTAAGATACACATGGTAGATTTAAAAAGCTCTAGGACATGCGTGGTGGGTTGGAGGAAGTGTAGGACATGCTAGGTTGAATGGAAGAGGTGTAATACGCTAAGTGTGAAGGAGGAGATGTAACACACACTAGGTAGAAGGTCTAGGAGGCAGTAGGTGTACGACCTGGTGGGTTGGAGGCGATAGGATACTGGAGGCAATAAACATAGGACGAGTTTGGTATATGGTCTAGGAAGACAGTCGGTATTGGATACAGTTGGTTGGAGACTTGCTTACAAGGTAAGTCTTGGTAAGTAGGTCTGGAAGGTATAGTACATGGTATGCTGGAGGCAGTAAGTAGGACATGGAAGGTAATAGATGTAAGGCTTGGTATGTTGGAAGCAGTAGGTAGGACATGGAAGGCTGTAGGTATAGTTACATGGTATGTCGGAGGCAGTAGGTAGGACATGGAAGGTAATGGGTGTAGGACATGGTATGTTGAGGCAGTGGGTAGGGCATGGAAGGTAATGGGTTTAGGACATGGTATGTTGGAGGCAGTAGGTAGGACATGGAAGGTAATAGGTGTAGGATATGGTATGTTGGAGGCAGTAGGTAGGACATGGAAGGTAATGGGTGTAGGACATGGTATGTTGGAGGCAGTAGGTAGGACATGGAAGGTAATGGGTGTAGGACATGGTATGTCGGAGGCAGTAGGTAGGACATGGAAGGTAATGGGTGTAGGACATGGTATGTTGGAGGCAGTAGGTAGGACATGGAAGGTAATGGGTGTAGGACATGGTATGTCGGAGGCAGTAGGTAGGACATGGAAGGTAATGGGTGTAGGACATGGTATGTCGGAGGCAGTAGGTAGGACATGGAAGGTAATGGGTGTAGGACTTGGTATGTCGGAGGCAGTAGGTAGGACATGGAAGGTAATGGGTGTAGGAGAATTTATGTTGGAGGCAGTAGGTAGGAGATGGAAGGTAATGGGTGTAGGACATTGTATGTCGGAGGCAGTAGGTAGGAGATGGAAGGTAATGGGTGTAGGACATGGTATGTCGGAGGCAGTAGGTAGGACATGGAAGGTAATAGGTTTAGGACATGGTATGTTGGAGGCAGTAGGTAGGACATGGAAGGTAATAGGTTTAGGACATGGTATGTCGGAGGCAGTAGGTAGGACATAGAGGGTAATAGGTGTAGGACTTGGTATGTTGGAGGCAGTAGGTAGGGCATGGAAGGTAATGGGTGTAGGACTTGGTATGTTGGAGGCAGTAGGTAGGGCATGGAAGGTAATGGGTGTAGGACTTGGTATGTTGGAGATGGTAGGTAAGAGGGAACCCTTTCAGTGGTAACGTAGAGAACGCCTAAAATTAGTTTTTTATTATCAATTTAAAAAGTGCTTTATCTCCAGAGATAAATTTTATCTCCCAAAATAGAGCTGAGTGCTTTCCTTTATCTGCTCATTCCTGACCTTTAGCTTTATCTACAACTACAATGCAAAGAGCAATAGTCACTTGCAAAGTGCAGCAATCTTCAGCATGCAGCCAGAGCTCCTCTCCCCTGCCAGCAATGATAATGACTGAAGAATTGCTGATAAATATTAATTTCATGAACATCACCTATTTGTATTCAGTTCTGTGGAGGATCCAGCAGAGTTGTAATTCGCTGGTTGTAGATTCTCTGCAGATTACACAATTCACCATCTATGCATTCAGGGGATTAAAAAAAGCCAAGTAGTAACCAGAGGTCTGATTGGTTTCCATAAGCTCCGCCCTCCATCTTGCTGTACATTACTGCACATGCCCATTGGTGACCGAACTTATCGTATTACTTTTTTATCCTCATTTTTGTGTTTTTGTTTTTTTTTTTTTTTGTCAGAATATATATATGTGTGTGTGTATATGTATATTTTCTATGTATGTAATATTTGTGCTCATAAGTTTACATACCCTGGCAGAATTTATGGTTTCTTGCCCATTTTTCAGAGAATATGAATGAGAACACAAAAACTTTTCTTTCGCTCATCTTTAGTGTTTGGCTGAAGCCATTTATTATCAATCAACTGTGTTTACTCTTTTTACATCATAATGACAACAGAAACTCCCCAAATGACCTTGATCAAAAGTTTACATACCCCAGTTCTTAATACCATGTATTGCCCCCTTTACCATCAATGACAGCTTGAAGTATTTTGTGGCATTTGTGGATGAGGCTCTTTATCTTCTCAGATGGTAAAGCTGCCCATTCCTCAGTTCCTGGAAATTCTTGGGCTGTCTTGCATGAACTGCATGTTTGAGATCTCCCCAGAGTGGCTCAATGATATTGAGGTCAGGAGACTGAGATGGCCCCTCCAGAACCTTCACTTTATTCTGCTGTAGCCAATGACAGCTTGGCCTTGTGTTTTGGGTCATTGTCATGTTGGAATGTCCAAGTACGTCCCATGCACAGCTTCCTGGCTGATGAATGCAAATGTTCCTCCAGTATTTTCTGATAACTGCATTCATCTTGCCATCAATTTTGACCAAATTTCCTGTGCCTTTGTACCTCACACATCCCCAAAACATCAGTGATCCCCCTCCGTGTTTCACAGTAGGAATGGTGAACCTTTTATCACAGGCCTTGTTGTCTCCTCTCCAAATGTAGGGTTTATGGTTGCGGCAGAAGGTTTGAGTCTTGTCTCTGGGCTGTTTGGCGTATTGTAAGCGGGATACTTTGTGGCATTTGCGTAGTAATGGCTTTCTTCTGGCGACTCGACCATGCAGCCCATCTTTGTTCAAGTGCCTCCTTATTGTGCATCTTGAAACAGCCACACCACATGTTTTCAGAGTCCTGTATTTCACCTGAAGTTATTTGTGGGCTTTTTTTTTTGCATCCCGGACAATTTTCCTGGCAGTTGTGGCTGAAACCTTAGTTGGTCTACCTGACCGTGGTTTGGTTTCAACAGAGCCCCTCATTTTTCCACTTCTTGATTCGAATTATGAACACTGCTGATTGGCATTCTCAATTCCTTGGATATCTTTTTATATCCCTTTCCTGTTTTATTCAGTTCAACTACCTTTTCCCACAGATCCTTTAACAATGCTTTTGCTTTCCCCATGACTCAGAATCCAGAAACATCAGTGCAGCACTGGATGAAAGATGCAAGGGTCTGTCAGGAGTCCGGAAACTCATTGACCTTTTATACACACACACTAATTACAAGCAAACAGATCACAGGTGAGGATGGTGACCTTTAATAGCCATTCAAACCCCTTTTGTGTCAACTTGTGTGCATCAGGCCAAAATCACAAGGGTATGTAAACTTTTGATCAGGGTCAGGATAGTGTCTGTTGTCATTATGATATAAAAAGAGTAAACACAGTTGATTGATAATAAATGGCTTCAGCCAAACACCAACCATGAGCGAAAGAAAAGTTTTTGTGTTCTCATTCATATTCTCTGAAAAATGGCCAAGAAATCATAACTTCTGCCAGGGTATGTAAACTTATGAGCACAGCTATATAATCTATATTTAACATTTCACTGAATGAGATCTGGCACCACAGTTTATTATCATGGAAATGTCTGTCGAATTACCTTTTTCCTACTCCGATCCTAATGGCATTCTCTCCTCTCTAGCTATACCACCTGCAAGCAGAAGAAGCTGTTGGCAAAAGCACGTGCCAACGAACTGGCGGCGTCCGGCGAGGGCGAAAAACTGCACAGCGACAGCGGCGTTTTCCTGGACACACACAGCCTGCAGGAGCAAAACCAACTAAACAAAGGTAAGAGCCTTCCTTCCCAGAATCCTCCTGGGTAACTCCAACCAAACCGCAGATTAGACTGTGCTGCGTTCAGCGATGGGCAACATGGTGAATGCAATATGATTGGGTCGATGTTCTGTACATAGAATGCATGAAGCAGGTGGTGGTGGTTTTTATCATCAGACAATATATATAACCTTTATATGGATACAAAATGTATAGCAATCTTCACCCTGAAACATTTGAACACTCCTACTGCTATAAACTAGGGTGTCCCCTTCCTCCACCTGACCTAGCCTTCCAATATAAAATAGATTGGGCACAGCAGGTGTACAGACCCGGGAAAGCAGCACTGGGATGGTGGGAACCCCTCCTAATGGGCACAGCAGGTGTACAGACATGGGAATTCAGCATCGGGATGATGGGAGCCCCTCATAATGGGGACAGCTTGTGTACAGGCCCGGGAACTCAGCACAGGGATGGTGGGAACCCCTCATAATGGGCACAGCGGGTATACAGACCTGGGAATTCAGCTCAGGAATGGTGGGAACCCCACATAATGGGCACAGCAGGTGTACAGACCCTGGAACTCGGCACAGGGATGATGGAAGCCCCTCATAATGGGGACAGCTTGTGTACAGGCCTGGGAACTCTGCACAAGGAGGGTGGGAACTCCTCATAATGGGCACAGCCAGAGTACAGACCACGGAACTTGGCACAGGGACAGTGGGAACCCCTTATAATGGACACAGCGGGTGTACAGACCCGGGAACTCGGCACAGGGATGGTGGGAACCCCTCATAATGGGTACAATAGGTGTGCAGACAGGGGAACTCAGCACAGGGATGGTGGGAACCCCTCATACTGGGCTCAGCAGGTGTACAGACCCAGGAACTTGGCACAGGGATGGTGGGAACCCCTCATAATGGGTACAATAGGTGTGCAGACACGGGAACTCAGCACAGGGATGGTGGGAACCCCTCATAATGGGCTCAGCAGGTGTACAGACCCAGGAACTTGACACAGGGATGGTGGGAGCCCCTCATAATGGGCTCAGCGGGTGTATAGACCCAGGAACTTGGCACAGGGATGGTGGGAACCCCTCATAATGGGCTCAGCGGGTGTATAGACCCAGGAACTTGGCACAGGGATGGTGGGAACCCCTCATAATGGGCTCAGCAGGTGTACAGACCCAGGAACTTGGCACAGGGATGGTGGGAACCCCTCATAATGGGCTCAGCATGTGTACAGACCCAGGAACTTGGCACAGGGATGGTGGGAACCCCTCATAATGGGCATAGCAGGTGTACAGACCCAGAAACTTGGCACAGGGATGGTGGTAACCCCTCATAATGGGCACAGCAGGTGTACAGATCTGGGATCTTGCAAGGACCTCACCAACCTTTAGAATCCTTAGAACAAAGTTCTTGAGGGACAAACAAATCTTTTAGGGTGCAGAATTCCCCAGCAACCACCAAAATGGAAATGCTTATCTGCAATATAGCCAGCAGGGAGGTCCAGGTCCTGGCTGGACTTTCTATCAGGGGTACCAAGATTGCAACTCTGCCTGAAGAGTATTGCAAGTTCTTTGGCAGTTTGCTAATTCAGCCAATGGCCTTATCTGTCTGATGGTGCTGCTGCCACTGATGGTCCAGTTTATAAACCTGTCTCTTTTGTCTCAGCAGCCAAACTGGAGCCAAAACTCTACGTCAACCTCCCGCCGCACAAGCAGGAAGAGGTGGAGCGCCTGTTGGCGGACACCAGCCGCGGGAAAGACTGGCAGCGCCTGGCCAGCTTGTTGGGCTACGAGGAAGACACTATAGACGCCTTCTCCAGAGGGGAGGATCCCGTCCATACTCTGCTCACCGATTGGTCCTCAAAGGACAGCTCCACCCTGGAAGTCCTATGCGCAGCCTTGGTCAACATGGAGCGGGCAGATGTGGTAGAGAATCTGAACAGCACAAGCGATGCCAGCTCTGTGGTGTAATGACAGGCAGCTCTAACCCAGACAGGACTGGGCTATAGAAACCAAAAATGCCTACAGAAACAACTTTATATAAAGTGTTAGGAGATGGGGAGCAGCCTGAGTCAAAAGTGCCCTAAAAATGGGTGACCTGAAACTGATGCGGTTTGGGAAATGCATTGGAAGAGGCTCTTGGGGGGGAAAAGTTGGCATTAAATCTTGTTGCCCTTTTTTGCATTATTTGAAGACTTTGGACACCCAAGAACGTTGGTTTGATGGACAATGAATGGATGATGGACCTCTTTATCCAAGCCATGTTGGCAGCTCAGAGGCCATTTATACAGGACTTAAATTTTCCAAATTCAGGACCTTGTCAGTGTCCCTGTCCTTCACAATGTGCCTTGCATGGTCCAAGGTTATGGCACAAATCTGTAACTGGACAATTTAATTTAGCGTTGTAGTAGTTGGTCACATTCAACTGGACTTGTTCTGTAATGTTGAAGGGTGTTTCATAGATTCTCCAAAGCCAATTCTTCAGTTCTAAAGAATGTTAGGAACCATTCCCCAGTATTTATATCCGCATAGAAAACCTTCACCATGGAATGGTTCACGGTGAATATTGATTGTCCAAGAACAGGAACTTGAGCTGTGGAGCCACCAAGGAGCCACCCCATTTTTGGTGCCATGAAGACTGTATAGGAATCACAAGAGAAGCCAACACTTGGAATGGCATCCAAGAATGGTTATCCTTTTTATTGCACAAAAACCTGTAAAACCGTCAACCTGTTTCGGCCATTTTTAAATAAAGTTTTTAGATAAATTTTTTTTATGGGTTCACACTATATGGTTCAGTTGGTTCTGGTGTTTTGTTAGATAGGCTCTTAAGTTAGAACCATTTTTTATTTAAAAGGTTCAAGGTGCGTGATGACGTCACGAGTGTCTGCTCCACCCAACGTGATTCGTCTCAACTGAACCATGTAGCATAAAACTGTAAAATGCTAAATAAGCGATTAAATTAGAACTTTTTCAGAAACTTTATTTTGCAGTTTTACGCTACATTGCTCAGTTGAGACGAAACACGTTGGTTGGAGCTGACACTGGTGACCTCATCACACATCTTGAACCCCAGGGCCGGTGTTCACTAAATAAGCAATTAAATTAGAACTTTTTCACAAACTTTAAACACCGGCCCTGGGGTTCAAGATGTGTGATGACGTCACGAGTGTCCACTCCACCCAACGTGTTTCGTCTCAACTGAACCACGTAGCATAAAAACTGTAAAATAAAGTTTGTGAAAAAGTTCTAATTTAATCGCTTATTTAGTAAACACCGGCCCTGGGGTTCAAGATGTGTGATGACGACGTGTCCGCTCCGCCCTACATGTTTTGTCACAGCTGACCTCATCCGGGGCAAGGATGACCTTCGATTTTTTTTTTTTTTTTTTTTTTATGTAGGTTATTACTTTCATTAGTGCTGCACTGTGTTTTTATATTTATGCAGATCTATTTCTATTGATAGATGTGCTACCTGCTTCACTTATTTGTTGTTTTTGGATCAGTCGGTTGTTCCAGTTTGGTGTAGATGGCCTCTTTCACGTCTCTGCCAATCCCAGTTGTCCTCTCTGGCAAAATACTGGGGTATCTTCCTGAGCATCAATGAAGAGATGAAGCTACCAAACGCCTTCAACATTACAGAACAAGTCCAGCGGAATGCGACCAACTTCTTCTTCTAGGTCTACCATGACCTGGAGAAGAACCTTCACAGATCATTTCAATTGTTCCCGGGATGTTGACCACAAAGCGGATCCGAGACCATGACTTCTCTCCTATTCACGGATCTCCAGACAATCAATCCTACGGACTTCTGTTTTTATCTATTTTTTCGTTTCTGGTTTATTGCCGATCACGTTGTTGCCTTTTTTTAAATTTTTTATTTGCCGAACTTCAGAAAAAGTTTCCTCGTTCTTCTAGGTTTCATATCCAATAATCGAAACCAATTCTTACTCAACACTTTATTTTTTTTTTTTATTCATCACAGAAATCTACAACATGGGAGGAAATGGAATGTAATTATTTTGTGTTAATATTTTAATATAAACTATTTGCCTTTTTTTTTTTTTTTTATGTAATTCTTACAAAACGAAACCAGATAAAGTTGTTTGTAAGAAAAAAAAAATTGTCTTTGTTTTGGGTTATCTTTTACATCGGTCAGCGGAGGGAGGTGTTCTTTTTAGTAAAGGTGATGGCTACTAAATTTTTTTTTTTTTTTTTTGGTTGGTTTACGGGGAGTCTGTCGGGTCAGAAATATGGCCATGCTGACTTGTTTTTGAAGGTGTGGGGAGCTCAGAGGCGTGCGCAAATAGGGTGGCAGGTGTGCCTGGGCACACCCTAATCACCCTGTACTGTGCAGATTCCCCCTGCGGTCTGGCTGCAGAGAAAGAGACGGGGGAATCTCTGTCCTCGGTCACTCTCTTTCTCAAAAGTGAGACATCGGGGACCCCTGATATTTCACCAAAGCCCTCCAGCAGGGCGCCTAAAAAAAAAAAATGTCAAAAAAATAAAATATAATAAAAAAACAAAATTCTTCAAACAAAAATAAACTACTGACACCTCTATCGTGTGGTGCACATCCTAATGCAATAGGCTGCGTACACCAATGGGGGAGCTGTTTTGGTTGCCAAAGGATCTGTATCTCTCTCCATCCAATCCTGATCTTTACACAGCTCTGTCTAGGGGGGCAGATCCTGAACCTTTCTCTGCTGCAGATCCACCATGGAGGTGATCGGAGACAATCGGGTCTCTGAACGTCTCTAATGATAAGCCGGTGCAACGGTCAGCTCAACATTTGGGTCTCCTGGCAGGAGGGGACAGCCCAAGAAAGCCGTGGGGGTGGGGGGGTGACTCCTGCTGCCAGTAAAAGCAATCCAGTGACTAATCGGCCGCTAGGATGGCTTTTACATTTTAGGGAATCGCCATCCTGAAAAGAAAAATACCGGGGCTGCGGGCATCATCCTGGTACAACGTCTTCAACCAGAGGATGGCTCCAGGGGTACATCCTTTTGGGGGGAAGAGGTTAAGAAATGTATTTAAAGAGGAAGTAAACCCTGATGGGTTTTACTTCCTCTTTATTACCCTGCAATGTAAAGGCATAATGGGCAGTACCATGCATCGCATATTGGCCCATTATGTGCCACTTGCCTGCATTGGAGGCCCGCGATGTCCCTACTCCAGGCCGCGTTCATCTTCTGCCCCTCTTCTTTCTGGGGCCGCGGACTCCGGGTCTGTGACTGGCCAGAGTCGCATGACGTCACTCCCGCGGGAGCCGCCAATCGCGGTACGATCTTAGTGAAGAAATGGCACAGAGGCCGTTTCTTCACTCCCCATGTGCCCGATGACGTGGGCACATTACAGTATATCTCCTGAACCGTGCAGGTTTAGGGGATATGCAGGGCACCTACAGGTAAATCTTATTATAGCCCCGGGCTCGACAAACCCCAGACGCCAGGTCGTATAGCGACCAGAAATCGCATCCTGGCGAGTAGCAGCCGATCCTAATCTCTCCTCACTATATTAAAAACACAGCGCCTCCGATTCAGCTAGAGAGCCGTTCTCTGCTTAATCTAACGGCTGTTAAACTTGGCAAACTGCCCGGGATATTTGTTTACACTTAGAATGAAGAAAAGTAACACAATGTATCTTTGTTCTTTTATCAAAGTGATGAACTCCGGTCTGTGTGAGGCAAGTTTTAACCACTTAATGACAAAAACCTTTTCTGGCATTTGTGGCTTACAAGTAAAAATCCAGAATAATTTTTTTTGCTAGAAAATGACATATATTATATTATTTATATTCTATTATAGCAGAGACCCCTAGAGAATAAAATGGCAGTTGTTGCAATAATTTGTCACACCGTATTTGCACAGCACAATTTTTTGGAAAAAAAAATACACTTTAAGCAATAAAAAAAAAAACGTAAAGTTAGCCCTTCTTCCTTTTTTTTTTTTTTTTTTTTTTTTAATAATGTGAAAGATGTTCCACCGCGAGATTCGTGATCTTTATTCTAAGCAACACAGTTGTGATAAAGCCCTCTGTGTACCACCAACAATCACCACTCTTTGTGTGCAGCTGGGCTCCAGTATTTCATGGCGACTGGAAACCCACCAGAGCAATGAAAAGTCACCGTGGGGGACACACATTTAGGAAGGAAGTGGCTGCAAAGAGGCAGCAGAAGATCCGCAGCACTGGGATACTTTTTTTTTTTTTTTTTGTATTTTATTTAAAGTGTCACTAAAGCTTCATTTAGATGTGCAATTGGATGGTAAAAGTGTGCAGCAGAGACTTGTTTTTGCCACCCACCTATGGCCACCTTTTTAAGCTGCATTAGGCAGCAGATGAGGGTGTTTTACATGCAGCAGTCACCATGCATTGGGCATAATAAGGAGTTTCCCCCATAACAGGTTTTTAGTGGCATTCTTTCTGGCCAGCCTATAACCCTGTGACGGTGTTATGTTGGAGTTATTGACCGGCTGCTCTGCTGTGAGTTAGGGTTGGGGGGCGCATATTACTTGCCTTACCCCTGGGGGGCGCTGACAACCCCTCACGACGCTAAAAAAAAAAAAAAAAAAACACTGGCTCCTAACTTTTTTTTTTTTTTTTTTTTTTTTTATAGCTGACTCCTAGATTCAAAGCAAATTTGTACAGCCCTGTTATAGCCTGTAGGTTCAAGGATTAACAACCACTTTTTTTTCTGCAGGCGATTCTGCGTCTGATAAAAGTGGTCTTAGCACCGCAAGATCACTTTTATCAGTGGCGGGAGAGGTGCCCCCCCCGCCGCTTTCCGGTCACCTCCGCCGCCTTCTGGTCACCTCCGCCGCTTACCGGACCCGACGGCAGCGGCGGAGATGATAACAACCGCCCCCCCCCCCCCCCCGTGTCCGTTAGCCGAGTGAGCAACTGAAGCCGCTTACTCGGCTCTGTAACATGGCTGGGCGGAAGTGACTTCTGACGTCGCTTCCGCCCAGCCATGTTACGGAGCCGAGTAAGCGTGGCCTTAAAGGGGACATTTTTCTTTTTCTTTTTTGAGATGTCATTTTTCACAAAAAATTTATTTGTTTACTTTTTTTTTTTTTGCATTTTAGTGTAAATATGAAATGTGAGGTCTTTTTGACCCCGGATCTCATATTTAAGAGGTCCTGTCATGCTTTTTTCTATTACAAGGAATGTTTACATTTCTTGTAATAGGAATAAAAGTGATCAAATTTAAAAAAAAAAAAAAATTGGATTAAAGTAAAATAAATAAGAAAAGAAAATAAAAAATTAAAGTGCACCGTCCTTGTGAGCTCGCGCGCAGAAGCGAACGCATACATAAGTCCCGCCCACATATGAAAACTGTGTGCAAACCACACACGTGGGGTATCGCCGCGATCGTTAGAGCGAGAGCAATAATTCTAGCTCCAGACCTCCTCTGTAACGCAAAACTGCTAACCTGTAGAATTTTTTAAACGTCGCCAATGGAGATTTTTATGTTGCAAAGTTTGTCGCCATTCCGCGAGCAGACGCAATTTTGAAGCGTGACACGTTGGGTATCATTTTACTCGGCGTAACATTATCTTTCACAATATGGAAGAAAATTGGCCTACCTTTACTGTTGTCTTATTTTTTTTTTTTTTAACTCAAAAAACTCAAAATCACGCTTGTAAGACCGCTGCGCAAATACGGTGTGACATAAAGTTTTGCAATGGCCGCCATTTTATTCTCTGGGGTGTTAGAAAAAAAATCTATATATTGTTTGGGGGGTTCTCAGTAATTTTATAGCAAAAAACCTGATTTTAACTCGTAACCACCGAACCCAAAAATCAGGCTCGGTCTTAAAGTGGTTAATGAATACGGCTCTGCATCAATGTCTCTTTGATCTACCTGGAGTTCAGGTGCCAAGTGGATGTAAACCCAAGAACAGAACTGCCATATATTACTGCTTACTGGCCTTTAGTTGTGGTGGCTGCAATGGGTTTCTTTTCTTCCCTTTATTTTTCACCTGGTGGTCCTGCCAGTAACGGTAACACTTCCTGTTCTAAGGTGACGACGCTCACTCACTGCACTGTATCAATGGAGGGAAAATGCTGTCTCTAGGACAGGAAGTGTTGGGACTATAAGCACCCCCCCCCCTCCATCTCTATAACATGGGGGAGGGGTTTGTTCTGTACAAGGCCCTCTTTGACCATTTCAATACCAGGCACCTGCCCCCCCCCTTCCCGCCAAGGCCAATTTTCAGCTTTCGGCGCTGTCACATTTTGAATAACAATTAACCGGAACCGCCCTTC
>BLSH010164200.1:24504-35425 GCA_018402905.1 Glandirana rugosa | reverse complement strand
GGTACAACGTCGCACGACCGCGCAATTGTCATTCAAAATGCGACAGCGCTGAAACCTGAAAATTGGTCTGGGCAGGAGGGGGGTTTAAGTGCCCAGTAAGGAAGTGGATAAATGGCATCTTCCAAAGAAGGACAATGGAAGAGCCGCCCAACTTTCTAATTCTGCAGTAATTTTTTGGATTGTGGGGACTATGTTTAGGTTGTAGAGGGACGCTGGTGTCTTCCCAATTTTTATGCCCAGGTATGTGATATGGCTTTTGGCAATTTCAAATGGCGTATTTGCTGCCCAGTCTAGAATACGGGAGTGCAGCAGAGGCAGTACTTCGCTTTTTTCGAAATTAATTTTAAGTCCGGAGCAAGATCTGAAGGTCTCAAAAATGTTTTTGATAAGGGGTATGTCCTCACGGGGTTTGGATGTAAAAATCAGAATATCATCCGCAAATAGGGCTGTGTGGATCTCTTGGGAGCCTATCTGGATTCCGTGAAGCTCTCGGTGTGAGGTCAGGAAACGTGAAAGGGGTTCTATGGCTATATTGAAAAGTAATGGCGAAAGAGGGCATCCCTGTCTGGTCCCTTTGTGCAGGTCAATGGAACTGGAGAGGAGGCCAGCAGCCACTACTATGGCTTTTGGGGCTGAATACATCTGTCGTATCAGATGAAGGAAAGGTCCTGTAAAACCTAGTCTCATCAGGACCATATCTAGCCAGCGGAAGTTGACGTTTTCAAACGCCTTCTCGGTGTCTAGCGTTATAATCGCTGACTCCTCCGTGCCATTATGTCTGGCTATCTCCAGTGCCATCATTACCTTCCTTATATTTGATGTGGCGGATCTGCCCTGTGTGAAACCTGCTTGGGCCGGATGTATAATATTGGGCATAATGGTGGCGAGCCTTATCGCCATGATTTTGGACAATAATTTACAGTCCACGTTAAGTAGGGAAATGGGTCGATACGCCCCCGGATCCGTATGTTCTTTCCCTTTTTTATGTATAAGTTTTATGTAGGCTTGGAAGCCTGAAGGTAGGTAGGGGCCCCCTTCAAGTATGTTTTGAAAGACTTCCAGAAGCGGCGCGATTAGAGTGTCCTCACTTAGCTTGTAGAATTCTGGGGTGAATCCGTCAGGGCCCGGAGCCTTACCCACAGGGAGCGATCTGATGGCATCTCTCAGTTCCTGCTCTGATATGGGTGCGTTTAATTGTGTTAAGGACTCGGGGTCTAAGACAGGGAGGGTCACCTTGGTTAGGAAGTCTGCTGCTGTTTCCTCGTCAATTGGATCTGGGCCGTACAGGGTGGTGTAGAATTGTTCAAGGACCTGGTTTATGTCCTTGGGAGTCGTGGCTAGAGAGCCACTTTTAGTTTTTAGGGCTTTAATATGAGTTGGGGGATGTACACCTTTACACAGTGCGGCCAGTAGCTTGCCTGGCTTATTGCCAAATTTATGATACTTCAGATCCTGCTCCGTTTTGTGAAGGCGCTCCTGGGCCTCTGCCCAGTGGTCAAATTGACTTTTGGCCTGTTTCCAGGCTTCTCTATTTTCTGAGTTATTGCTGGAAGATAGGATCAGTTGGGCCCTTCTAAGTGCCTCACTAGACTCGATAAAGTTTTTTGCTATTTGTTTTTTGTAGCCCGCAGCATAGGATATTATCCTGCCTCTGAGCACTGCCTTGCCCGCATCCCAGAACAGGTTAGGATTTGTCGTGTGTGGCCGATTGTTTTGGGAATAATCTTCCCAAGTATTCCGTAACACCCTCTGTAATGTTTTATTTTTAGTTAGATAGCTCGGGAAGCGCCATATCGGGGGTCTCGACTGTTGGTTCAGTCCTGGGAAAATCACCGAGACTGGGGAATGGTCAGAGATGACCATGGTTTCTATCTGAGGAGATGAGGCCTGAGGTAAGAGGAGGGAGTTGAGGAAAACATAGTCTATTCGGGACATGGAGTCATGGGGAGGCGAAAAGAATGTGAATTCTCTGGCCTCTGGATAGGTTAATCGCCAAAAATCCATAATGTTTGAGCTTTCCACGAATTTTTGGAGCAGAGTAGAGGGGGCGCGGTCTGATTGCTGGGTGTTTTGAGGTCTCCCTGTCAGTCTGTCCTCTGAGGGGTTCATCACCTGGATAAAGTCGCCTGCAACCACATGTGGAAGGTGCAGGATGGGAGCCATATGTGCTGTGAGCTTCTGAAAGAAAGAAGCGGTAGGGGGGTTTGGGGCATAAACATTTGTTATGGCCCAGGACCTTGAGTCTGTTTGGACGGTAACTGACGTTAGCCTGCCTTCCGAGTCAGCGTGAACTGCTTTTATTTCGCCTTGGAAGTTCTTATGGAACAAAATTAAAACCCCTGCTTTACCCTTTACCGCCGGGGAACCTATCACCCGACCTACCCATAATTTACGCATTCGTTCAAAATCGGATTGGGGGAGGTGGGTTTCCTGTAACACCGCTACATTGGTCTTCAGTCTCTTTAGGTGTCGCAGGACTGCCATTCGCTTGTTAGGGGACCGTAGTCCTTTGACATTCCACGACACTAGTTTCATATTATGTGGGAGTGCTGGTGGGGTCGTGAACTGCGGTGTAATTCTGTAAGCGTGGATGTTTTATGTGAGTGATTGTCACTATACGTTGCCTTGGGTATGAGCACATAAGCATAGGAAGAATGACTAGGGAGTGGAATTTTGGAGAGTGGGGTTGGGTCTGGGTCTGGGTACAGGGGTCTCTCCGCAACTGATATGTTGCGTTGAGATCCATTGGAAGACTGTACTTCACTTCTTTCCGCATGTAACAACACCTAAACCAACAGCGTTATCCAGGCCAGGAGATGTGAGCGTTTTCCCTCACCTAGATGAGTGTCCTGTGTGATCAGAATTAGGTCTGACTCCTCCACGGCCACTTGCGCCACTCCCTCCCCCTCATCAATATCGCGGGGGAGGGGAGGCGCCCCATGCGACATGTCCCAGCCTAGGGTAAGGCTTTTTAAGAGCCCTCTGGGCTTGAACTATTTCAATGTAGCTTAAGTTTGATGAAAGCACAATAATGTCAACAATCTAAGTACAACAGTGAATACTTTACCAACTAATAACCAGGAAACGGTAAACAAGGCTCGGATGCCTGATAACTGACCGTCGGTCTCATTCTTAATGTCGGGGTTTAAATAGGCTGTCTCCTCGTAGACTGATGCGTTTACTACCTCTCATGAGTTTAGTTCCGTTGGCCCCGAGTTGCAAGATCTACCAATCGCATCTTTTTTGCTGGATCTTTCCGTGGGCTCCTTCTCTCTCTAGATTCTCCCGAGGGTGGTGAGGGCCGCGGTCCTGTCGTATTCATGGGAATTTGGAGGTGCGAATGGAGAAATTGAAGCTCTTCTTCCGGATCCGAGAATGATCTAGAGTCTCCTTTGTGGTCAGTAAACTTTAGTATTGCTGGGAATGCCAGGGTAAATTTGATTCTTTTCTCCGCAAGGAGTGCACAGGCGGGTTGAAAGGCTTTCCTTTTCTTTGAGACTTCCAAAGAATAGTCTGCGAAGATCAGAAGTTTGTGCCCCTCTACCTGCAGGGATTTCGAGTTGTGGAAGGATCGTAGAATGTTGTTTTTGTCCGCATAGTTCAGATAGCGTACTATGACTGGTCTTGGGGTGCGCCTTTCGTTTGATGGTGCTCCCATTCTGTGGGCTCGTTCCACCGTGCATTGTCCTGTGATACCCAGAGCTGCAGGGATGCGCGTGGCGCATATGTCAGGCAATGCTTCCTGTCGGATGGATTCGGGGAGGCCTATAATGCGCAGGTTGTTCCTCCTACTGTGATTTTCCAGATCGTCCAGTTTTTCAAGTAGGTATTGCTGCGTTTGTTTGAACTTTTGGTGGTCTGTAAAGGAGGATTGCACATCATCTTCAATATCGGAGATTCTAGACTCAAGTTCTCCTATGCGTTTCGTATGGTCACCTAGTTCTTGCCTGAGCTGAGCAATTCCCGCTGCCACCGCACGATCCACTGCGGCGGTAATGGAGGGCGTTAAGAGTGCTGCCACAGCCTGGGCCAGGCCCTCTAGTTGACCATCCAAGGGAGGAGGGAGAGTTGGAGTCTGCATAGTAGATTGTTGTTCTGCTGACACGATGTTCTGTGCCATGGAGCTAGTATTCGGTGCTCCATCCGCCATTTTAGGCGAGCCTTCGTTCGTTGCTGCAACGATCGAACGATTCTGACCGGCCGCTCCTCCTACCGCGTGGGTCACGAAGCGGTCCATCGGTCGGGCTGTCGCAGGGAGATGGATTGTCGGCCGGGGAGGGCAGTCGGTGGTCGTGATGGTTATTTTTTGCGGTTTTGTAAGCCTGGGGGCCTGGAGCCGCCGTTACCTGCTCCCTCACATGCGGTGCCAGAACCGGAAGTTCTAAATGGTTTTTAAATGTTAAAAAATAAATGAAAATTGTGCGGGCATTTGTATGGCGCCCCCCTGAGTCAACACTTTGTAGAACCGCCTTTCACTACAACTTTAGCTGCAAGTCTTTTTGGGGAAGTCTCTACCAGCTTTGCCCATCTAGAGAGGAAATTTTTGCCTATTCTTATTTACAAAACAGCCCAAGCTCTGGCAGATTGGATGGAGAGCGTCTGTGATCAGCAATTTTCAAGTCTTGCCACAGATTCTCAATTGAATTTAGGTCTGGACTGTGACTGGACCATTCTAACACATGAATATGCCTTGATCTAAACCATTCCATTGTAGCTCTGGCTGGATGTTTAGGGTCGTTGCGCTGCTGGGAGGTGAACCTCCGCACCGGTCTCAAGTCTTTTGCAGACTCTAACAGGTTTTGTTCTAAGATTGCCCTGTATTTGGCTCCATCCATCTTCCCATCAACTCTAACCAGCTTCCCTGTCCCTGCTGAAGAAAAGCATCCTCACACCATGATGCTGCCACCACCATCTTTCATGGTGGGGATGGTGTGTTCAGGATGATGTGCAGTGTTAGTTTTCCACCACACATAGCATTTTGCTTTTTGAACAAAAAGTAGAATTTTGGTCTCATCTGACCAGAGCACCTTCTTCCACATGTTTGCTGTGTCCCCCACATGGCTTCTCACAAACTGCAAATCGGACTTCTTATGGCTTTCTTTCAAAAATGGCTTTCTTCTTACCACTCTTGCATAAAGGCCGGAGAGCAGGACTAATAGTTGTCCTGTGGACAGATTCTCCCACCTGAGCTGTGGAACTCTACAGCTCTTCCAGAGTCACCATGGACCTCTTGGCTGCTTCTCTGATGAACGCTCTCCTTGCCCGGTCTGTCAGTTTAGGTGGACAGCCATGTCTTGGTTGGTTTGCATTTGTGCCAGACTCTTTCTATTTTCGGATGATGGATTGAACAGAGCTCCGAGAGATGTTCAAAGGTTGGGACTTTTTATATAACCTAACCCTGCTTTAAACTTCTCCGCAACTGTGTCCCTGACCTGTCTGGTGTGTTCCTTGGCCTTCATGATGCTGTTTGTTCACTAAGGTTCTCTAACAAACCTCTGAGGGCTTTACAGAAAAGCTGCATTTATACTGAGATTAAATTACACACAGGTGGACTATATGTACTAATTAGGTGATTTCTGAAGGCAATTGGTTCCACTAGAGTTTAGTTAGGGGTATCAGAGTAAAGGGGGGTGAATACAAATACATGCCACACTTTTCACATATTTATTTGTAAAAAATGTTGAAAACTATTTATCATTTTCCTTCCACTTCACAATTATGTGCCACTTTGTGTCGGTCTATCACATAAAATGCAAATTTATGTTTTTGGTTGTAACATGACAAAATGTAGAAAATGTCAAGGGGTATGAATACTTTTTCAAAGCACTGTATGTGTTATGGAATAAAGTTGTCAGAGGAGGTACGGGGGGGGGGGGGGTTATAAATCTCTGACACAACTGGCATGCACATAGGCGTGCACCCCAAAGCTCAAACACATACAGTATGTGTGTGTCTGTATACTGTATATACATGTTGATTATAACATTTTGTAATTAAATGTATGTTTTTAGTCTCTTGGGTCTTACTTTTCTTGTTATAATGTATCAGCTGATGTCTTGGTTTTGCGCATGCTCCATTATATGCTTTTTTAAACAAGTTTTAGAATAGCCTCTGAGAAGTAGTCATGCTCTGAGTGCATCTACTTCAATTTTAAAGTTTTTTTCATCAGAGCAGTTACGTTTTATACGCAGATATTGACTATAGTGTATCAACCTCAATAGGGGTGCAGGATGGAAACCCACTGCTGAGACAGCCTTCCTCATCTTTCTGGATGGTAATATCTAGGAATGAAATGGAGTGGTGGTCGTACATCATTGTGAAGCCCAAATTCATGGAATTTTGGTTTATTTTATTTTTGCACTTGTCTCATGGATTTTCTTCACCTAGAGTAGGGCAGAGGTGGTTACGAATGCATCATGGTTATCATTGATCACTTCACTCGCTTTGCACAGGCCTACCCTACATGCATCAAATCAGGAAAAACTGCAGCAGACAAGATTTTCAATGAGTTCATGACCAGATTTGGATATCCTCAAAAAAATTACACCGTGATCAGAACAGAAAATTTGAAAACTAAGATTGAGGCAGTTGTCTGGAATAACACATTCTAGAAAAATGCCAAATCATTCTCAAAGCAACCCTGTTCAAAGATTGAACAGAACATTATTGCAAATGCTTCGTAGGTTGGAAATAGAAAATAAAACTTAGTGGAAAGAGTATTTCCCACAAATAGTCCATGCATATAATTATACCAGGCATTAAGCAACCGGCTATGCTCCTTTCCTTCTGTTGTATGGCAGAACACCTGTTTGCCAGTTGACCTGTTTTTGATAAGGATGATGAGAAGGAGGAACGATCACCCCAACGGTATGCTGAAAAAAGGCCACCAAAATAAAAGAAACGTACAGAATTGTTTCAGAGAACAGCTAAAAGTCCTCTCAGAAAGATAAAAGGTACTATGGGCAATGCACAAAAGGAGTGGCACTACAGGCTGGAGATGGTGTTCTTGTAAGCCTCGCTTCTGCCTGATGTAGAGAGGTCAAGGGAGGCAAGCTGTTTAAACTCTTTTGGTATAGAGCCAAATACTTCATCTGATTTATATTGAATGGATATCCCTAAATATTTAATACCTAACATTTCCCAGGGTAGTGGGTTCAGAGAGGTTCTTTTGTGGGGAAATGTTTGAGATACGTGATTTCATTTTATTCAATTTATAGTAGGAAACTTCACAAAAACCAAGATAAAAAATACAATACATTAGACAGTTGTGAAGGAAACATCTAGATTAGATAGCATGAAAATCACATATTTTATTTTTTATTTTTTTCAAAAAAAATTATTGAGAGATAAACAGGATACAGTGTAGCAATAGTAGTAATAAATCCATAAGAATTACAACTGCCATATTATTTTTATTTTTTATTTTTTTGGTAACAGAGATGACATGGGTAAAACATTTTGAATACACAATATATTGTGAACTGGTAAGTGGAGGTGAGTGGAGCAAACTTAACGTGGGAGTAGAAGGCATTTAAGGAGTATTTGGTCATTTAGTGATACTCTTAGGTCCTATGTTTCGCTGAGGTTAATTTAAGGTATACGTATATGAAACATAAGAGGTGTAGCAAGGTTAAGGGTTTATCATGACCGTGTGGCGGGTTCTGTATCTTGTAACTGCAATGAGGGACTTTATTCCGCTCTTTAATCCTTCCTAACAATGTGTCAGGAAGGATGAGAGCAATGGAGGGGGGGGGGGGGTGAGGCAGGGAGAGAAGGGGGGATAGAAAAGGAGGGTATAGGAGGTCTCTCTGTCTGCGTTGTATGGTCTATGATAGAGGGTATAATTCTTACTTAGATGTTTGTTGTGTTTTCGTAATCATCTGAGAATTTAAAAGAGATCCAGTCAGCCCAGATTTTTGTGGCCTGCTCCTCAGTAAATTTCTGTTTCTGTCGGGATGTTACAGTTACGGTGGTGGTCGCAACTGTGTGGGGGTAGTGGCTTAGCAGAAGCTTCCGGTGTGCGTCTCAAGCATTCTGGTGAGTCGTATTTTAGTTAGAGGTGTTGTGAATGGTCTGCATCATTGCGGTCCATCCCTATCTATGGGGCTATGTTTTATTTGGAATTTGATGGGGTAGTTAGCTATACGAGATTTAGTGTAAGAGGAGGGTCTGAATATTGTGGGAAAGGTGTGTGGCGCGTTAGTGTTGTGGGGTGTTCTTTTGGGGTGTGAGTAGGTGAGTAAGTTTGCCAGGAGTTGTTTAGGAAGTAGTCACAAGGTATTGATAACATTGTAAGCATACAAAATTAACTTAATATACAGGGTGGGCCATTTATATGGATACACCTTAATAAAATGGGAATGGTTGGTGATATTAACTTCCTGACCACTTATGAAATGTGTTCAATATGCTGCCCATTGGGTTGGATTGTCAATGCAACCCTCTTCTCCCACTCTTCACACACTGATAGCAACACCGCAGGAGAAATGCTAGCACAGGCTTCCAGTATCCGTAGTTTCAGGTGCTGCACATCTCGTATCTTCACAGCATATGGCTTTTTTATGGTTTTTATGGTCAGTAAAAACCAATACCGGGTGAGCTGCTCCTTCCAGGAGGTACCGCCATTCCTCCAAAGCCAACTTGATGGCCAGCAATTCCCTATTACCGACATCATAGTTCCAGCAAGATGGTGAACCACCACATTATGGGTGTCAGGTCCGAGCATTCCTAGATGAACAGTTTCCTGGAAAGTGGATTGGTCGTCGTGGGCCAGTTGAATGGCCCCCAAGGTCTCCCGATCTGACCCCCTTAGACTTTTATCTTTGGGGTCATCTGAAGGCAATTGTCTATGCTGTGAAGATACGAGATGTGCAGCACCTGAAACTACGGATACTGGAAGCCTGTGCTAGCATTTCTCCTGCGGTGTTGCTATCAGTGTGTGAAGAGTGGGAGAAGAGGGTTGCATTGACAATCCAACACAATGGGCAGCACATTGAACACATTTTATAAGTGGTCAGAAACTTGTAAATGACTCATGAAAGAATAAAGTTACGTTAAAACCAAGCACACCATTGTTTTTCTTGTGAAATTCCCAATAAGTTTGATGTGTCACATGACCCTCTTTCTATTGAAAAAACAAAAGTTGGATTCAAAATGGCCTACTTCAAAATGGCCGCCATGGTCACCACCCATCTTGAAAAGTTTCCCCCCTCACATATACTAATGTGCCACAAACAGGAAGTTAATATCACCAACCATTCCCATTTTATTAAGGTGTATCCATATAAATGGCCCACCCTGTAGATTAGAAAGATTGAATAAACAGCAATTCTGTTGCATCTTTTAGGTAAAAACATGTTTCAAATATTAAACGGACACCTGCAGAGGAAGTACAACCTTGCGGGCTTATGGCGGTATATATAAGGTTATTGTATAGAGATGATGATGGAAGGTGGTACTAATGACATAGGATGTAGGTGATGTTGGAGAGTGATATTGACGAATGCTGTGTACAGAAGGTTATGAGTAGGGCATATGTAGGGTTAAAGAGAGAGGATATGCGTTGGTTGGTTAGTAATAGTGTGTGTAAGGTTATGTAAGTATGGTATTGAAGCCGGCAAGAGACTTAGTCCACCTTCAGATATTCAAACTGTTAACATTGAACTTAAACCTGAGTCTCAAGCTCTGGAGTGTAATATCTTCAGAGTGAGACTAATTGAAAGAGTTCAAGGCTGTGTTCAAAATCTGGTCTCAGTCGAAGCCTTAATGCCCACACTCATCATAACATAGTCTTATCTTTTAGAATGCAGAGGAAATTACACCTTCTAAGAATACCTGAGATGGGTGTGAGCGTTTTTTATAAGGAGATCCAGATTTAATCTAGCTGAAGCACTAAATCTAAGCGCATAAGGCGCCAGTCGCAAATTATGCATGCAAATATTAATAAAACTTTGAAGCAGACAGACCCTGCACAGATTTCATGACAGAATAAGGATTTGTAATTAAAAGGTGTCATCCCTGGATCGCCACAAGGGTGAGGCAGAGATGCAAGAGCAAGAGCCCACAGCGTAGCACTCGTCGCATGTCACTGGAGAGTGGCATTAGTCGAACATCCCTTCGGCAGATATTAGCTACTCACAAATGGCACCCTTACAAACTCCAGCTACTGCAGCATCTCAACGAGGATGACCCAGATTGGCACACTGAATTTGCAGAATGGGCAAAACAAAAATTGGAACAGGACCCTCAGTTTACGCAGAAGATTTTGTTCAGTGATGAGGCAAACTTTTATGTGAATGGTGAAGTTAACAAACAAAACCACCACTATTGGTCTGACACTAACCCACATTGGATAGATCCCTCCAAGACTGTTGGAACCAAAAAATTGATGGTATGGTGTGATATATGGGGTATAAAGATAGTGGGGCCATTCTTCATCAATGGAAACCTCAAGGCCACTGGATACGTGAACTTGCTACATGATGATGTGTTTCCCTCTTTATGCACTGAAGCTGGCATGTTCCCTGAGTTTTTCCAGCAAGATGGTGCACCACCACATTATGGGTGTCAGGTCCGAGCGGGGTATATAGTGTGGTATGGTAGTTAAAAAACCAAGGTTGTCAGAACCTCCCTAGATAGGTTACACCCAATCACAGTCTGGTTATCACCACCAAAACAAACAATTGAAGTGGTAAGTGTATTTTCAAACGGAGTAGTGACTTGTTTTAGAAGACGCATTTGACTCCCAGGACAAGGTTAAAAACAAAACGGGTAAGACGTTTAAGTCACACGGTTAGACCCAGTAGGAGCAACTCTACGACGTCATCGACCTCAAACATTCCCACGGTAAACACTCATCGATTATAGACGGCTTCCCTACAAGCTGATTACGGTGAGAGGTCACTGTACGCTGCTCACGATG
>BLSH010164200.1:0-17639 GCA_018402905.1 Glandirana rugosa | reverse complement strand
TCCATAAAATTAACCCAGCTTTACCAAACAAGTGCTGGAGATGTGATGACGGGATAGGCACTCTGACGCACATTTGGTGGTCGTGCCCAATAATCCAACCGTTCTGGAACCAAGTCAGAGACCTAATAGCAGATATTTCAACGTTCACATTAAAAAATACCCCAACACAGTTTCTTCTCCACCACTCAGACATCCCCGCACACCAATATCGTAAAACCCTGATCCCACCGCTACTAAACTCAGCCAAACTGTGTATCCCCCTCCACTGGGGATCAACTAACCCTCCTACTGTCAAAGAATGGCTCTTACGAGTTCAGAGGACTGCGGAGATGGAAGAACTGATTGCGATCGCCCACGACCGCCCAGGCAAATTCTCGACTATGTGGGCATGCTGGAACCAGTTCTACACCTCCGATAGATTTAAAACCCTTACAGACACTCCACAACAACGCCCACAATAATACCATACATACAGCAAAATACCGAACCGCCCTCCTACAAAACACCTAGACACGCAGCCAACACACCCAAGCCCCCCCCCCACAAAGGGGAAGAGAGAGGGGGGGCAACTTAAAACCACTCGCTCCACACACCCCACGCATCGAAAGGAGGGATACCAGAAGAGACCAACCACCATTATACCTACACAACTTCACCCCTGGACTAACCAGGCAGAAGAACCCGAGTGTTGGGTGCCCTGTCCCCCTCCCCTTACCCCCCCCCCCTTTCTATACCCCCCCCCCTCACCCGCGATCCCCAAATACCATCCACCACAATCCCCCTCACCATATACACACCCCCTATGATGTCAGTCCTACCCGAACCAACGCGACTAACTCCAACCTCCTTACAGGTTCAAATTCCCTGAATCCCATAAGAATAGACACAATTAATACCCCCTCGACATTACAAAACATGACCATAAGTATAAGAGACCGCAAGACTATGACACCATACTCTCATGTGAAACCAACGAATTGCTAGCTTATTGATGTTACAATGCATATTCACCGATGTAATCTGAAGATATATTACTGAATCCTTTATGATGGAGTTAAATATGTTCACTTGTCAACAACACTCTGTAAACTTTGATTACTTTACAATAAAACTCATGGAAAAAAAAAAAAAAAAATATATATGACAATCAATCGGGGTTTGAAACAGGAATTTCTGAAAAATCCCCCTACCTACAATATAAGGTTGTGGGTTTAGAGGAAGAAGATCTCCCAGCACTCCCAATGGGAACACACTGTGCCAGACAGTCTCCTCCCTCCAACCCTGTAAGAGCAAAAAGGCCTCAAGGAGGATGGTTACATATTAAAACGTTACCAAAAAACTTAATGGACTGTACAGATTGTAAAACTCTAAATGTCTAGCCCGTAGTAAACCTGGTTCTTAAAATTGAAGACTTGTGATGAAAAGAAGGTAAAGAGGAGAGAAAAGAAAATAGTCCAGAAAGGGAAGGTTAACAGAAAGAGAAGCCAATAAACAGGAAGAGAGATATAAAATAAGTGGGATCACCTGGGTATCTGGCTCATGCTCCGGGGATAAAAGAGACGCCCACGTGCAAGGCCCAGGGTTCCTAGCTAGATTTGAATTTCGAGACTGTGTCTGTTAATATACTGGCCAATTCCTCCTGGGACACAATCCACAAAATCTTTGCTGCAATGAGGGATACCCAGGTTGGTTCCATGCTTTGGCAATGGTGAGCTTGGCGCCTAGGAGAATATAAAGGATCCGTTTGCGATTGGTTTTAGGGATCTTAGGCAGATCTGAATTCAGGAGAGTGATAGCAGAGTGAATATCTTGTTCCAGAATGACCTGATTCTGGGACATTCCCACCAGATGTGAGCTATTGTACCTATGAGTTGGCAATTTCAAAAACATTGAGGGTCAGCCGTAGGAAAGATGGTAGCCAGCTTTGAAGGAGTGAGGTACCATCTGGTCATTACTTTGAAGTTAGCTTTAATCTACATCTCTTTGTATAATCTAGAGAGGGCAGTCTGCCATCTCTCTAAATCCTAGAGAATTTGGTGGTCATTTTCCCAAGCTAACATGTATGGTGATTTTCCTGACGAGTGAGAAAGAGACTGGCAGATAATGGAGATTCCCATTTAAATGTTTTTATTGGAAAGAATATCATACAAAAAAACAACAATAACAGTAGGATGAGACAAAGCAAGTATGATACACATAATCCCCACACCAAGCATAAACTGGGGGAGATAAATACAGATATCTATATTGGAGTATAACCTTAACACAGGAGGACTATGGAAAATAATTGCATAAACCATCCCGCACAGCAAACAAATTGGGAATGAGTAACAAGATTTCCAGAACCAGAGCCCTAAGGGAAGTGAGTATCCCTGAGGCCTCCCCCCCGCCACCCCTGAGGGATCAAGCTGTGGCCAGGGAAACGCCCCTCAGAACCCCCACTCCCCCCCACGGAACCAAAAGGTCAACCTGGAAACTGGTCCTGGAGTCATCTAAATTCAGAATAGGGGAACTAGATGTAAATCATCCCAACAATACCGAGATAAGAAAACAACTACTTGAGGGTGGTTGGAAGAAACCCAACAAATAGGCGGTTTACTGTTCTAGCTTACGTCCTGTGGTAACCAGGATAAACCATATAAAAGTGAAGGAGAAAGGGAAGCAATAGAGAAGCAAAAAGAGGGAGAGGGAAATAAAGAAGAGAGGGAAGAAAGAGACCAAGAATGGAACGATTAGAGGCTGGCTACTGAGGGGTGCAGCCTAGACAAACTAATCCCGAAACTGGTATTTGAGGAGAGAAATAAGGACTTCCTAATTGGATGCCCAAGTATCGACCCCAGGGTTCCCAGATGCTTTCAAATTTTGCCACCCTATCCAGGATAATGCTGGAGATCCTTTCTTGAGACATTATCCAGGAAACCTTACGTTTGACTGACTGAAAATAGACCAGGTGGGATTTCCATGCCTGAGCAACTGTCAGCTTTGCCCCCAATAAGATAAAGAATACCAGTGCTTGGGTATGTTTGAATAAAGCCTGTATGGGTTGGTTGAGAAGAGATACCTGCAGCTTCTGGGCAATGTCAGCATTGGTGATTTTGCATAGCAAGTGGAATACCCTATTCCAGAAGCTTCTAATTCTGGGGCATTCCCAGAAAATGTGTAAAAGAGAACCTTCATGACCGCAATTCCTAAAGCAAAAGGGGGAAGAGGAAGGGAACATCTTAACCAAGCGGAGAGGAGTCAGATACCATCTTGTTACAAGCTTAATATTTGCCTCTATCAGAGAAGTGTTTAAAATACCTTCAAAAGATCTGGCAAAGGTCCGATGCCAGGTTTCGATGTCCCAGTCCATTCCAAGGCCCTCCTCCCAGGCCTGCATGTAAGAAGCCTTCTCCTGCGGGTCGACTAGTCCAGAATTAGTTCGTGAGATTCCTCCTCTCACATCTGAGATGCCTGAGCACCAACGTTCAAATGGGGTGGTCGACAGGGGAACTGACTTGCCCAGCCAGATGGAATGTAAAAAGTGTGAGATCTGAAAGAAGCAAAACCTCTCAGCCAGGGGCATTTCCAGTTGCGCAGAGCAATATTTGAGGGTTAGGGGGCCCTGTGAGTTGAAGTAGTTGCCGATCCTAAGAAGGCCCTTATTAACCCACCATCCAAAGGCCCTGATGTCCTGACCAGGTAGAAAGAGGGGATTGTTCAAAATGTGTGACATGGGGCGCTATTGGAACATGGTGAGATTGGTTTTGTGAATCCGATCACCGAGTTGACTAGAATGAGAGAGTGTCAGGGCAAGAATGGGGAGTCTAAGTCTAGAGGGGCACCAGGCTAGATAGTCCAAGGTGTACGAGGGGGTGGCTTGTCTCTCCATTGACACCCAGTTGGGTTTGGGGCCCCTGGCATAGATGATAGAAAATTGGGCCAGTTGTGCTGCTAAGTAGTATGACCAAAGATTAGGAAGGCCTAAACCCCTTCTACGTCTGGGTCGGAACAGCACATGTTTAGAAAGACGATAGCCCTTTTTGTTAAAACCAACTTGATTATGGCGGATTGCAATCTATTCAAATTAAGTTTGTTGATTGGGACCGGCAGAGAGTGGAAGAAATAGAGGATCCTGGGCAATAAGGTCATTTTGATAGCATTCATTTTACCAGCCAAGAGAGGCCAAGTGATTCCCAGTGAGCTAGGTCAGCTTGAAGCTTTTTATAAAGCGGGGGGTAATTTGATTCGTAGATACGGTCGAATGAGGACGGGAGGGTGACCTCTAGGTAGGGGATATTCGACTCTCTCTAGAGGAAAGGGAAAAGTTTTGATAACCTTTCAGCCAAAGCGGACGGAGTGGACACATTTATGATCATTGACTTAGACATGTTAACCTGGAGGCCTGAACAGATACTGAAGTCTCGTAATACTTGGGCAATAATCGGGAGTGAAATAAGGGGAGAGGTGACAAATAGTAGTATGTCGTCGGCAAAAAGCGTACATTTGTGGATAGCCTGCCCACACTGGACTCCGTGGATATCAGGATTAGTTCTAAAGGTGATGGCTAATGATTCCATTGTCATCGCGAAAAGAAGCAGGGACAAAGGGCATCTGAAGTCTCAATAGTGACCTTGAAAGCGCACCTAAGCCCTGGGCTGGGAATAAAGGGCTGAGAGGACAGAGATAAACCTAGGGTCGAAGCCCCATCTTCTCAGAATTGTGAACAAATAAGGCCAGGAGAGCGAGTCAAATGTCTTGTGTAGATCAAGCGACAGCAAAAGTCCCTCCTGAGCAGGCACCCCCCACGCCCGATCGCAGGAGAGAGAGATAATATTTGAGGCTCATCAAATCTGGTCAGGACCTTACCTCCCAGGAATAAAGCCAACCTGATCTCTATTCACATATAGACCGATGAAGGATGATAGCCGGTTCGCAATAATCTTAGTCATGATTTTAAGATCATTATTTATTAAGGAGATTGGCCTGTAATTACCAATTTCGCTAGCATCTTTACATGGTTTAGATAAAACAGTGATGCAAGCTAAATTAGCCCGAGAGTCTAGGAGTTGACCCTCCCTAAGGGAGTTGAAAAGTTGAGCTAAGGATGGGGAGAGAATGGGGGCAAATGTCTTGTAGTAAATATTATAAAAGCCGCCTGGGCCCGGAGCTGAGGACGTTTTAAGGTCTTTGATTACCTGGCAAACTTCGGATTCTGAGAGCCTCTAGGGAAGACCAATATTGATCATCAATTTTGGGAAGAGGGATTCCTTCCAAAAAGGAATCACCCTGGTCTGTATTCTCTGGGATTTTCTTAAAGTACAGGGTGGAGTAAAAATCGCGAAATGACTCTAAAATGCGCTTAGGATTCTGTGTGAAGGTACCAGACAGGGATTTGATCCTTGGGCACGAGAGGAGCTTGAACCTGGGAGACAATTTAGAAGCCAACTTGGGGCCTATCTTATTGCCTGATAGATAAAAGCGCCCCACTGTCCAGTGGAGATGTTTGTTCGCTGCCGATGTGAGGGCCAGGTTAAGAGCTAATTTGGCGGAATCCAGAGCTGCTAGAGAGTCCACCGTGGGTAGGCGCTTATGGGCATGACTAGCTTGTTTGAATTTAGTTTCTAAATTTATCAAATCAATCTGACGTTCCCGTTTCTGTTGTACTCCTAGACGAATGAATACTCCCTAATCACTGCCTTATGCCCGCCCCAAAGGGGATTGGGTGATATTTCAGGGGTATCATTGAGCTTGAAGTAGTCCTTAATCTCATTCCCTATCATATTCACCAGAGTGGGATCAAAGAGTATGGACTCATTCAGCCTCCAAGGGAGTGGGCCTGCAGGGGACGGATAGTCAATAAGAGTAAGAGTAGCTAGAGAATGGTCAGACTTCGAAAATTGAGGACCTTTGAAGCCTGTGAACCTTGCTTGAGGGGAGAAAGATATGGTCAATTCTCACATAGGTGTTGTGGGGTATTGAGAAGTGTGTAAAGTCTTTAGCCTAGGGGTTTGCCTCTCTCCAAGAATCAACTAGACCAAACGAGTTGAGAAGGCAAGCTATTTTCAGAATTTGTCTGGGGGGGACGCTTGGGCCGAAGATGCCCTGAGGACTGTTTGTCTAAGAGGCAGTCAAATGCTATATTGGAATCCCCGCCCAACACCAGAGTACCTTCGAAGTGGGGAGTTAGGGATTGGAACAGATGCGAGAAAAACCCGGACTGGCCCTGGTTTGGGGAGTAGTAGGAGACAAAGGTATGAATGAAGCCGCCTATTTCTCCCTTGACCAGAATATACCTTCCCTCATGGTCTTTAACTGTTAGTATGTGGTTGAAAGCCACTTTTTTAGAAATGAGGATAGCAACCCTCCTTTTCTTGGAGTCAGCATTAGAAAGATAAAAAGTAGGGAAATTACATGGGAAGTGGGTTTCTTGCAGCATCACGACATCAAGGTCTTTGAAGTGGTAGAATTGTAGAGCTTTACGTCTCTTGGAGGGAGAATTTAGGCCCTGTGTGTTGTGAGTAGCAAATTTCAGAGAGGAGATGGGTGCTGCGGGTTTAGCCATGACCCCAGGAGGAGGGTAGTTCTAGTGCAATACTGTTAGTACTTACCGCCTGATCAACTGGGAGGACCCTGTAATGGACAGACAAAGCAAAGGCTAACAGGGAGCTCAAACCCAGAGACCCATCTCATGAAGAGGAAGCAAACCATGTCCCAAAAGTTCAGTGGAGGAGATTGGCATTTCGCTGTCTCTTGCTTTGCTGCTTGTTCCAAAGGGGAGTGATAGGACTCCCGGGGGGGGGGTCTTTTGGACGAACTGGGACGTGGTTCTTGAAGAGCCGGAGTGGCATCCTGCGATATCAGACCCAGCTGGAGTAAGATACGTTCACCTTCCTGTATGGAAGAAAAGCCAAAGGTTTTAGAGTGGTATGTGAATTGTAAGCAAAAGGGGAAGGACCACCAATACTTGATCACCTTTTGTGATAACACTGCCAAAAGGGGTTTAAGTGAACTTTTCTTTTGGATTGTAGCTGGTGAGATGTCTGCATACACCTGGATAGCATGGCCCTGGAATGCCAAGGAATCTAGCTCCCTAGATTTTTTCATAACCCCTTCCTTAATGGTGCAATGATGGGGTTTGACAATGATATCCCTCGGGCGACCATCTTGGCGTGGATTTGAAGAGCTCTGTGCGCCCTGTCCAGTTCAAGCCTATTGTCTGGGGTATTAGGGAGGATTTCCTTGATGAAGGATTTGACAGCTTTCTGGAGATCTGTAATAGATTCAGGAAGCCCTCTGATGCGAAAGTTGGCTCGTCAATTCCTATTCTCCAGCTCATCGATCTTTGCTAAGGCCGTGTCCAATCGATCCTGAAGAGTTTGGATGCAATGGGGGTTTTGGTTCACCCTAGCTGATGTATTATCCACCACCTGTTCTATAGCCTCACTGCGGGTACCCAGATTGAGAATGTCCACTTTAATCGCTTCAGTGATGTGAGCAGCATTCTGTGCTAGCCCTGCAGCCAGCATTTCTGAGAAGCGATTAATTAAGATCCCCATATCTGAGGGATGATATTGTGACAAGGGAGAGTTCTGTGCTAGGCCTATATGGCTGCTGGGGCTGTCTGGCCTTGAGGAGAATAAAGCCTCCTCCATGGATCTCCTTAAAAGCTCCTCTGTTTACGCTGGGGACGCCTGAAGCCCGAGTATGGGGGTAGAGGGTGTCGCTGGTGGGCCCGGTACCTGATCATCCTCACCCACAGTGTCCATTATGGAGACCGAGTCCTCCGCTGGAGAGATGCCGCCACCATTTTAGAAAGGCCTGAGGTCTGTGGGCTGAAGACGAGCTGCCTCTGAACCTCACATTTGGGGGGTTCCCCCGACATATGGCCCGACTCCCTGGGTGCTCTGCCGTGTGAAGCTGCAGAGTGAAGCAGGTCTGCGGTGATGCGCCAGCTCTGGAGTCCTCAAAAGGCCGGAGCAGGAAGGAGCTCCCGTTCAGTGTGTGCGAAAGGAGGTGCCGTGCATGCTCACTTCTGATAATGGAGATTCCACCCCTCTGATCAATGGCCTGTCCACACCATTGTTCATAGGGTGTGAATTTTGGAGGGATTGGTTTACTTTTCCATATCTTATGGAAAAGTGTTGGATTTTTTTGGAGTCTGAATCGCTCTGAAGTCGAGAGTTCAAGCTTATGTACACAGTAATCTAAGGAGATTGGTCCAGAGAGGGTGAAAAAATGGCCAATTCGATACAACCCCTTGTCTAACCACCATTTAAAGATTTAATTTCAAGTCCAGGGGGAAAGTCTGGATTGTGAAAAATATGAGTTAGTGGTCTGCACTCTGAGGTTAGTGAGGGGTCAAATCGCATTTTGACCTAGAAATTTAAGGATTGCGATAAAATGGGTGATAGTATTGGTGGGCGATCTCTAGAGGGGACCCATAGTAGATAGTCCAATGTGTGGGCTGGTGCTGCTTGCCTCTCTATTTGAATCCAGTCTGGCTTTTCGAATTTAGAGTAGGTCACGGATAGTTGAGCTAATCTTGCTGCCTGGAAGTACCACAACAGGTAGGGTAATGTCATGAAACTATAGTAAACATTCTGTCCTGTAACCTAACCACTTCAGCCCCGGAAGGATTTCCAATGTTAGGACCAAAACACTTTTTGCGATTCGGCACTGCGTTGCTTTAACTGATGATTGCGCGGTCGTGCGACATTGTACCCAAATGAAATTTGCATCCTTTTTTTCCCACAAATAGAGCTTTCTTTTGGTGGTATTTGATTGCCTCGGCGTCATTTCTGAACACCACTATAAACAAAATAAGAGCGACAATTTAAAAAAAAAAATAAAAAATTCTTACTTTTTGCTAAAATACAAATCCAAAAAATATATAAAAAACATTTTTTTTTCATCGGGTTTGGCTGATTTATATTCTTCCTCATATTTTTGGTAAAAAAAATCGCAATTGGCGTTTATTGATTGGTTTGCGCAAAAGTGGCCGCGTTTACGGATGGTGAGAATTCATTTCTGGGGTTTTTATTTTTTATATTTTTTACTAGTAATGGCGGCGATCTGCGATTTTTAGCAGTACTGTGATATTGGGGCGGACATGTTGGACCATTTTGACACTTTTTTGGGACCAATGACATTTATACAGAGATCAGAAATTTAAATGTCCACTGATTACTGTGTAAATGTAATTGGCAATGAAGGGGTTAACCTGCAGGGGGAGATCTAGGGGTTAACTGTGTTCCCTGGTTGTGTTCTAATTATGGGGGGACTGGGCTACCATGGGCATAAGAGATCTAACTGATCCCAGTGACAGGGATCAGTAGATCTCCTATGCCCCCACTAACAGAGCGGGGAACTGCCATGTTTACATCGGCGGTTCCCCGTTCTTTGTCTGTGATCGTGCATCGCAGCTCGCCGGTGGACATCGGGTCCACCCGAGCAATGGGCACACTCCTCAGGAGTACGGCGGGCAGGCGCGCGTGCCCCCTAGCGGCCACCTGCAGATCGCCGCTTTTTTACGGCGATTCGCGGTACATGTCCACACTGCCCCCGTGAATATACGGTAGGCAGTGTGGAAGTGGCTAAGAAAACGTTCATGCCTTATCTGTTGCTTACCTTTGCTGCATGTGTCCAGTTAAAGGCCGTGCCTCCCTCACCTGTGAGCTTTTGTAGGTCCTCTTTAGCTGGCCTCTGCCCAGGCCTTAATTGGTAACAGGATATAAGCCTGGCAGTACAAGGCTGCATTTCTGATCAATGTTAGTCCATGTTCAGCTTGTGTCTGTGATTGTGGCTTCAGTTGCTCTGAGTCTTATCCATATTCTGATCCTTGGCTTGTCTGACTATCCCTTCCTGCCTGATACCTCGATCTTCGGCTTGTTCTTGGTTTTCGCCTGTCTGCTTGTAGCCCTGACCCTTTGCTATCCCTATCCCTGACTATTCTTGCTTATTCCTGTGCTGCTTCCCCTCTTCCATCTGTAACCAGCCTGAGCCTGAGCTAGGGGACTCTGGGGGTCGCGACCTGGATCCAGTTGCAGCCAAATCCATCCTCACCACCAGCTGAATACCCACTGGCTCTTCGATTACATGCCCTAGGGAAACCGATGCACTAGCTCCCTGTGTTCCAGTGTCCATGCCATATGGAGCCCTTTCTCCGTATCAGCTGGTACTACTCAGAAGCAGTCAGCCATAGGTCCACAACCTTGCAGTGCACATCTCAACCTTGCGTGCACTTCGCACTTCAGTGGCGCGATTCCTGCGGTGCGCATCCGTCACCTGACCCTAGGGGCCATGACAGGTAAGCCCAGCCCTCTCCTTGTCTTAGGAAGGAATAGGGTTTTTTCGGGGTAGCACCTCCCCATATGAATTTAATAATTTTGCTCTGAAATGATTTAACATGGTCCTTCCTTTCATTTATTGGTAGGGCTTAAAAAAGGTATAGTATAGGGTAGAAGTGTTGTTTTTATAGAATTAATTCTGCCTAGCCAGGAGAGCTCCCCTTTTGCCAAGTGAGAGTGACCCCCAAATACCTAATGGTGTTACCATCTCTAGTTTAAGGATAAATGTTTAGAGCCTGGGATTTTGTGTTATTTACATTGAGGCCAGAGATAAATGAGAAATGTTTTAATAGTTTGCAGAGGTTAGGTAGAGTTGTGATCAGAGAGGTAAGGAATAGAAGAATATCGTCGGCGAATAATCCGCATTTATGGGTTTGGGGGCCGCAAGTGACCCCTTGGATATCAGGGTTAGTACGTATAGCTATTGCTAGGGATTCAATGGCAATAGCAAAGATTAATGGGGACAGTGGGCAACCCTGTCTAGTGCCCTTAACTATACTTATAGGTTCTGAGTAATGACCTTGGTGGCGTATCATAGCCTTCGAGCTGGAGTAAAGGGAATGGAGGATCCCCATGAAGCGCTGCTTGAATCCCCAGTGTTTCATAAGGGCAAAAATGTAAGGCTAGGCTACCAAGTCAAAAGCCTAGTGTAAATCCAAGGAGAGCAGCATTCCTTCTTGTTTTGGGCCATTATCCCAGACAGACTATGGTAGGGAAATTATGTCTATCACCCTTCTAATTTGATCTGGCCCCTGTCTGCCTGGAATAAGCCCCACTTGGTCCTTATGGATGTATCGATTAATAAAGGAAGCTAAGCGCTTGGCAAGAATTTTTGTCACAATCTTTAGATCATTGTTTATAAAGAAGATGGGTCTATAATTCCCCACCTCTTCCTGATTTTTTTCAGGTTTGGGTATAACTGTGATGTACGCAGTGTTGAGTTAAGGGTCTAGGGGGGAGACTTGGGTTTTGGCATTGAAAAATGTTGCCATATATGGGGCGAGAGTGTCGGAGAAGGCTTTGTAATAGAGTACTGAAAGACCATCAGGACCCGCTGCCGAGCCCCACTTGAATTCTTTTATGACTTCCAGAATTTCCTCTATAGAGAAAGCTGCTTCCAACAAGTTTTTGTGTTCGGAAGACAAAGTAGGTATGGTAAGGTCTTTCAGAAAGTTAGAAAGTGCTGTATCCCAGTCCGTTGAGGTTGCACTGTAGAGTTTAGCATAAAAATCATGAAAGGCATCCAATATTTTGTTTGGGTTAGCGGTGGGAGGTTGAACTGCTACCCTAATTTTGGGGAGCATATGTGCGCAAAATCGAGGCGAGGGTCTTGAGGCTAACATGGGGCAAATTTTGTCCTTCTGGGAGTAGAAATTGGCCCCACTCCAGCATATGTGTTTCTCTGCTTTCGCCGTGAGGGCTAGGTTGAGTTCTAGCCTGCTGCATCTAATTTAAGTATTTGTCTGATTTTTCTTATGTTTGGACTTTAGGGTCGCAAAGGCCTTTTCTTTTTTTAAAAATTCAAATTTTTATTGAATCAAGTAAAGAGCATATATATATAGCTATTGTAAGCATCAGTATATAAACATATGTTAATAGAGATAAGTCAGATAATGAGTAATTTCACTAAAGCATCAAGAGTAATCAGGTTCATCAATATAGCGGAGTTATAAACAAGCATAACATCTGAGGGAAAGGGGGAGAGGACGGAGTGGGCTGCTCCTTGGAATGGCACAGCCCACCTGGTCCTATCAGAATAGCCAGGTGAACAAGTCATAGTGGTGTCCTTTAAAAAAAAAGTTGTAGTCATCCGTGGAGAAGTACATAGTAGCTCATAAAAGACCAAGTTTAGTGTGGTAGACTGCACTTGGGGTGGTTTAACCAAAGAGTCCATCTCTTTTGAAAGAGTGGGACTTGCAAGTGGGCCTTGGCATAAATCAGTTCTATGAGGCCTTGGTTATTCAGAGAGGTGAGCACGTCAGTTACAGTTTGGGGGGATCCAAAGATTTCCATTATCTGGCAATGGATAGCCTGATGGCAATGAGAACGTGGGTTTAGATTGCATGAGTGTTGATCGTCCATGAGTCAAGAACCAGGCTGAACAATATCAGTTGTGGGTAGAGAGTGATAGTCTTGCTTAGCATGTCTGACAGAAGTTTGGAAATATCATGCCATAAGGAAGCCAGCTTCGGGCAGGACCACCAAATGTGCATTATGGTTCCATGGTGACAGCAGGATCTCCAGCAGTGAGCTGTGGCTGTAGAGTAGATCTTGGCAATCTTTGCTGGGGTAAGATAACAATTGTGAAAACATTTTTGAAATCCTTCCAAATGGATTAGGCATTTCGAGAATTTCAAGGGCCTTTGCAGTGTATTGAGCCACTGCTGGGGAGTGTATGTGCACTGGAGTTGGAGTTCCCATTTCAGCATAGCACAGGTTTTATTACTGGTGTCCATGTTGATCAATAACTTGTAGAAGTAAGAAATGCCCTTCTCTTTGGAGTTTGTATGGAAATAGAAGCGTAGGGCGTGCCAGACAAGAAGATTGTTTGAGCAAGTTTAATTAAAGTCTTTGGTTGGGATCTGAAATGTATTCCGTAATTGTTGGAAAGGAAGTGTAACTTTATCATATAGAGAGTCCAGTGAGGTGATTTCAGCTTGATACCAGTTGGAAAGCGAAATGTCTGGTATAATGGATTGAAGAGTCTGTAAAGGAAGATCTTTGAGGAAGTTAGGTGGGATACAACCCGACATATCTTGCAAGATAGAATGCCATGTTTTAATTGTTGCGTTGACAGTAGTTATGTTGTGTCTGGTTCTGTAGTAGTAAAGCAGAGAGTGCTAGCTTCGGATTCAAAGCTAGAGCTTCCCTTTCAATTTGTAGCCAAGGAAATTGCGTGACTGGGGCCCAACAGTTTTTTGCTTGCTCCAAAATAGATGCTTTATAGTAGGCGGTGATGTTGGGTGCTCCTATCGCCCCTGAGGCAGTTGGGGAGTAGAGAGATTTTTTTTTAATGCTCGGGTGTTTGCCATTCCAGTTGAATGATGTTAAAATGGCTTGCAATTTGTCGAGATAGGATCGTAAGAAGGGTATGGGTCAGCTATAGAGTATATGCAGTAATAGATACATTTTAGAGAGCGCAATGCGCCCTGCCCATGGGGCTTGCACAGCTTTTAAATTTTGTAGTCTTTTGTAATTTGTCCAGCAATTCAGCAAAATGTTGTGTGAATAGCGGTGAAGAGGGCGAAGTCAGTAATATACCCAGGTAGGGAAGTGAAGAGTTTGGGCACAGGAAAAGGACATGATTTTGGTGATGCTATGTTTAATTTCATTGCCCAGATTAACGCCAATCATGGCAGATTTTGAGTAGTTGATTTTGTATAAGGATGCTTTGCTAAAGAGGTCCAACGCATGGTGGAGGTGTGGGAGCGAGAGCTGTGGTTTTGTAAGGGAAATAATCACATTGTCCGCGTAAAGGCCGATTTTGTGCTCACTGTCGTGAACAGGTATGCCACATATAGAGCTATTAGAGCAGATGGTGATCGCTAAGGGTTCCATAATGAGTGAGAAAATCAATGGGCATAAGGGGCAACCCTGGTGGGTACCATTTGATATTTTAAAGGGCTCTGAGAAGATCCCCACATTGATCACTCTGGCCTTTTGGGCTGAGTAAAGAGCCATTATGGCTTCGAGAAGGGTGCCTGAAATGCCGAATTTTAAGAGTACTGCTTTTAGGAAGGACCAGTCGACTCTGTCAAATGCCTTCTCCGCATCCAAAGAGATGAATAGAGAAGACGTTTGACTGCGCTCCACCCATTGAAGTAGATTGATGTATCTTCTAGTGCCATCTGAAACCTGCCTGGTCTGGGTGAACTAGTTGGGAGATTACTGTGGAAAAGTAGCTAGTAGTTTGGCATATAGTTTTGTATGTGTATGTGTTTATCAGAGATATTGGCCTGTAACTGGCTGGATCTTCCGTGGGTTTAGCTGTTTTGTGAATGGTGGTTATCGTTGCTTCCAGGGTTTCTTCAGATATATCGCCAGTCAGTAAAGTATGGTTGAATGCTTGGCATAGAAAAGGGTTTAAAGTGTGTGCAAATTGTTTATAGTATTCCTTATCAAAGCCATCTGGCCCTGATGCTTTATGTAGTGGTAATGAAACTATTGCATTTTTGATTTCAGATTCAGTAAAGGGTGTAGAGATGTTTTGTAGTTGTTCATGTGGGAGGGATGGTAACTTTAGGTTGTCTAAGAAGCTTGAGATATCGGTTTGAGAGGGAGCAGCGGATTCACCTGACTCAGTTAAATTATATAGCTTGGCGTAAGATTGGCTGAAACGGTCTGCAATAGCTTTGGGGTTAGAAAGGCAAGACTTCTCTTGAGAGAGAAGATAGGGAATTTTCGCTTGGCCTAAGTGTTTTTTAAGTTGCTTAGCCAGACAGGCCCCCGGCTTGTTATGGTGAGCATAGAAGTTTAATTGTAACTTATTTATAGTTAAGTCAAAATTTAAATGCAGGTATTCACTTAGGGTTTTTCTCAACTCCCTTAGGTCGTTCCCCAAAGAAGAGGACGGATTTGCCTTATGCTTTTTTCGAGAGTGGCAATCTGAGCCAACAGTTTGGAGGTAGTAGCATCACGATTTCTCTTTTCCTGGGTCCCACATTTCATAAGGAGACCTCTTACAACTGCCTTATGGGCATTCCAGCAGGTGAAAGGACTCAGAATTTGCATTAATTTGGAAAAATTCTGATATCGCAGATTCAATATGTTTCTGGTACTTCGAGTTTGTCTATAGAGAGGTATTAGGTTTTCACCTCTTACCCGTTGTCATGTGGGCTGGGAGGAACACTTTGACTGAGATTGGAGCATGGTCCGACCATGTAATATTGCCAATTTTTGCTTCTTGTATCGCTTGAAGGGTGATTTTGTCTACAAGAAACATGTCTATCTGAGAGTAGGCGGAATGAGTGTGTGAATAGAAGGTGAAGTCCTGTTAAGTGTCATGTAGGCATTGCCACTAGAGTTGAGCGGACACCTGGATGTTCGGGTTCGGCGGATCCAGCCGAACTTCGCAAAAAAGTTTGGGTTCGGTACCGAACTTGACCCCAACTTGACCCCGGACCCCGAACCCCATTGAAGTCAATGGGGACCCGAACTTTTCGGCACAAAAATGGCTGTAAAAAATTCCTGCCAAGTGCTAGAGGGCTGCAAAAGGAAGTAAAATGGGGGTAAGAGTAGGACAAGTGCCCTACAAAAAAATGGGGATAGGGAAAATAACTTAAAATCAAATAAAAAAAATAAAAATGAGAAGTGGGGGGTGGATGTGGAGTAGGAGCCTAGAGGTTGACTAGGCCGTGACCGTGGCAGTGTAGGTGGAAGTGGCGGTGGTGGAGGAGGAGGAGGAGGTAGCCAACACTTTTTGTTGTTTGTTTGTTTTTTTTTTCTAATTGGGGTAGCCCCCAAAGTATTGAGGCCTATTCAAAAAAACAAGTATACCAATGGCTGTGTGAGGCCGGTCTAAATATCTATTCTGCACAAGGTACAGACAAGTCTTGTGGGATCCATGCCTGCCTCATTTTAATAAACGTTAGCTTGTCCACGTTGGCTGTGGACAGGCGGCTGCGCTTGTCTGTGATAACGCCCCCTGCCGTGCTAAACACACGTTCAGACAATACACTGGCTGCAGGGAAGGCCAGCACCTCCAAGGCATAAAGGGCAAGCTCAGGCCATGTGCCCAATTTGGAGACCCAGAAGTTGAATGGGGCAGACCCATCAGTCAGTACGTGTAGGCATGTGCACACATACTGTTCCACCATGTTGCTGAAATGTTGCCTCCTGCTAAGACCTTGCCAATCAGCTGGTGGTGCTGTTTGTTGTGGCAGGCTGCTGACAAAGCTTTGTCGCATTTTGGCCATGCTAACCCTGCCTTCTGAGGTGCTGGCGGTGCCATAGCTGCATTGGTGGCCTCTTGCTCCTCCTCCGCCTTGTGCTTCCACTGAGCCCCCGGTGTCATTTGGGAATGCCCTCAGCAGCGCGTCTACCAGTGTGCGCTTGTAGTCACGCATCTTCCTCTCACGCTCCAGTGAGGGAATTAAGGACGGCACATTGTCCTTGTAAAGGGGATGCAGCAGGGTGGCCACCCAGTAATCGGCACAAGTTACAATGTTTGCAACTCGGCTGCCGTTGTGCAGGCACTGAAGCATGTAGTCGCTCATGTATGCCAGGCTGCCCAGAGGCAAAGACAAGCTGTCCTCTGTGGGAGGTATATCATCTGTGTCCTCTGTATCCCCCAGCCATGCTCCAGTGATGCCCATGAGCTGCATTGGGTGCTACTCTGCTGCGGTTCCTCCTCCTCCTCATGATCTTCCTCGTCCTCCTCATCCTCCAGAACTGTGCCCTGGCTTGAATATTTTTTACCTGGCCTATTCTGGTGCAGGAACCCACCCTCCAAACCAATTGTGGATGACTGGCCTGATAACCATGGAAATGACCCCTCTTCCTCCTCCTCTTCCTCCTGTGCCACATCCTCTTCCATCAACGCTCAAAGTGTTTTTTCAAGGAGACATAGAAGTGGTATAGTAAAGCTGAGAACAGTGTCATCAGCACTGGCCATGTTGGTGGAGTACTCGAAACACCGCAATACGGTACATAGGTCTCGCATGGAGGCCCACTCATTGGTGGTTAAGTGGTGCTGTTCCGCAGAGCGACTGACCCATGCGTGCTGCAGCTTAAACTCCACTATTGCCTGCTGCTGATCGCACAGTCTCTCCAGCATGTGCAAGGTTGGAGTTCCACCAGGGCACGTCGCATAGGAGGCGGTGAGCGGGAAAGCCGAAGTTCCGCTGCAGCGCAGACAGACGGCACGCACTTTCTGCAGCAACTCTGACATACCAGGGTAGTTTTTTAAAAATTTCTGTACCACCAAATTCAGCACATGCCCCAGGCAGGGGATGTGCGTCAAACCGGCTAGGCCCAGAGCCGCTATGAGATTTCGCCCATTGTCGCACATCAACAGGCTGGGCTTGAGGCTCAGTGGCAACAACCACTCATCGGTCTGTTGTTCAATGCCCGACCACAGCTCCTGCACAGTGTGGGGTTTATCCCCCAAACATATCAGTTTTAAAACAGCCTGCTGTCGTTTCCCCCTGGATGAGCTGAAGTTGGTGGTGAAGGTGTTACACTGAGCGGATGATGAGGTGATAGAGGAGGAGGAAGCGCAGTAGGAGGAGGAGGCAACAGGAGGCAAAGAGAAATGCCCTGCAATCCTCGGTGGCGGAAGGACATGCGCCAAATGGCTAGCCGGCTCAGGCC
>BLSH010164193.1:0-10737 GCA_018402905.1 Glandirana rugosa | reverse complement strand
GGGGGGGGGGGGGGGGGGCGGCACAGAGCAACCACCCACTGATATTGATCACACTGATGGTGGTTGCGTTGGTGGAAGTGGTGTGCGCATGCGCCACCCCTCGGGCGCCCGGACCAGATGTGACATCAGAGAGCCTCTGGGCTCTGTCACTTCTGGTGGGACCGATTTTTGTGAGAGGCCAGAGACGCTGCAGACACTGGAAGCTTTCTGGTGCTGCTGTGTGTCTCCAGCCTGAATCAGCCCAAGGTAAGAGCAGTGAGCTATGGCTCAGAGGTTTGATGGCGCAAACTTTGCTGCACACATAAGGGGGAGATTTTTTTTGGGAAGGCCTTGTGGATTTAGGGGGGTCTGACCTGGTGGTCTGGAAGTGGATTGATACTGTGTTGGGGAGGTGGCCGTTCCTCTTTCCCTTTCCCTCCCCCCTTATGTGTTTGGGAAACGCTAATCAATCAGACACATTGCACAATGACCACAACAGGAAATGCAGACATCCTCCCAGAATTGGAGAGAGAGATGTCTGCTCCTGTGAATGAGTGCATTGGGCCCTGTTTGTAAAAATGCCCTATTAGAGTATGGTATTAGAGATAATCTATGTACACATTGATTGACATATGGAATTGTATTATTGACGTTATAGATCATATGGGCTTGATCTGAGTGTATTTCTATTTGCGGTCCAAAATCCATCAGTCAGGGCCGGAGTTCTGGCACGCCGACCTTTAGGTGGGAGAGAAGGCTAACCTTCGGCTGCATCGCATAGCGACACGCACTGGTGAAATATGAAAATGGTGAGCATAGCTATTTAGAATAATGTTTTTGAGACTGTAATAAAAGTATTTTGAATTACACAATGTTTATCTTAATCTGTTTGATTAGTAGATGTACAAATATGTGGACTTATCCTGAAGAAGCAGGAAATCTGTGAAACGTCGATAAATACTCCACACACCAAGCAATCAGCATGTCCTTTTGGATGTTATTGGTGTAATGTGCATCTAAGAAGTTTTATGCAAATGTTATGTATTTTTGTACTCAATAAAATGTATTGTTTTTAAGGAATTCTTGTCAATGTGTGCTCACTTTAGACTGCCACCAATCCAATAAAGTCCCTTTAATAGATGAGGCTTGTCCTCTGATCTGTTTTTACTTTGAAATGCTTGGCCAGTCCATCACCTTTACCCTCAGCTTCTTTAGCAAAGCAGTGGTCGTCTTGGAGGTGTGTGTGGAGTCATTATCACGTTGGAATACTGCCCTGCGGCCCAGTCTCTGAAGGGAGGAGATCATGCTCTGCTTCAGTATGTCACAGTACATGTTGGCATTCATGGTTCCCTCAATGAACTGTAGCTCCCCAGTGCTGGCAGCAGTCATGCAGCCCCAGACCATGACACTCCCACCACCATGCTTGACTGTAGGCAAGACACCTTTGTCTTTGTACTCCTCACCTGGTTGCCGCCACACATGCTTGACACCATCTGAACCAAATCAGTTTATCTTGGTCTCATCAGACCACAGGACATGGTTCCAGTAATCCATGTTCTTAGTCTGCTTGTCTTCAGCAAACTGTTTGTGGGCTTTCTTGCCCATCATCTTTAGAAGAGGCTTCCTTTTGGGACGACAGCCATGGCAGACCAATTTGATGCAGTGTGCGGCGTATGGTCTGTGCACTGACAGGCTGACCCCCACCCCTTCAACCTCTGCAGCAATGCTGGCAGCACTCATAAGTCTATTTGCCAAAGACAACCTCTGTATATGACGCTGAAGTACTCAACTTCTTTGGTCGACCATGGGGAGACCTGTTCTGAGTGGAACCTGTTCTGTTAAACCGCTGTATGGTCTTGGCCATCATGCTGCAGCTCAGTTTCAGAGTCTTGGCAATCTTCTTATAGCCTAGGCCATCTTTATGTAGAGCAACAGCTCTTTTTTTTTCAGATCCTCAGAGAGTTCTTTGCCATGAGGTGCCATGTTGAACTTCTAGTGACCAGTATGAGAGAGTGAGAGTGATAACACCAAATATAACACACCTGCTCCCCATTCACACCCGAGATATTGTAACACTAATGTCTGCAGTCTCTAACCATCTCCTATATCATGTCTGCAGTCTCTGCCCATCTCTTGTATCATGTCCTCATTCTCTAAACATCTACTGTAGTATGTCTGCAGTCTCTGATCATCTCTTGTATCATGTCTGCAGTCTCTGACCATCTCTTGTATCATGTCTGCAGTCTCTAACCATCTCCTGTATCATGTCTGCAGTCTCTGACCATCTCTTGTATCATGTCCTCATTCTCTAACCATCCCCTGTAATATGTCTGCAGTCTCTGACCATCTCTTGTATCATGTCTGCAGTCTCTAACCATCTCCTATATCATGTCTGCAGTCTCTGACCATCTCTTGTATCATGTCCTCATTCTCTAACCATCCCCTGTAGTATGTCTGCAGTCTCTGACCATCTCTTGTATCATGTCTGCAGTCTCTAACCATCTCCTATATCATGTCTGCAGCCTCTGACAATCTCTTGTATCATGTCTGCAGTCTCTGACAATCTCTTGTATCATGTCTGCAGTCTCTGACCATCTCTTGTGTCATGTCCACAATCTCTGACCATCTCTTGTCATTTATCATGTCTGCAGTCTCTAAAGGGGGAGTCTGGAGAGGAGTCAAGATTGGGAAAGCCGCGGGGATGGGGGTCATGGGAAAAGTCAGATGTGTGTGGACTGGAGAAGAGACTATAGGATAAAACCAGAGCCACCAAGCTGGAGCTGACTGACTGAGCCCTGCATGGTGCACCTGAGAGGAGGTCAGTGACAGCGCTGGCAGGCCAGTCTGAGGGGGTCACTGATATAAGGGGGGCGTGAATACAATTATGTAAGGGGGCACTGATATAAAGGTTTCCACCTTACTGTATATCAGTACCCCCCCCTTACCTTGTGTATTCTTTCTGCGGAAGGTAGTTTCTGGTCACCAGAGTCCCCCCACATTCCCAGAGTTTCTGGGGTTCTCCTTGTTGATTGCTCCACTTTTAATCAGCATTTGCTGTTATGTATATAAATCCCTATGTGCTTTCATATCTATATATAATACATTCTTCAAATGTGCTTTAAAATGCATGGTTTTCCCTTATATGAACAAGAAAAAATTGACGTTATGCGGTTGGGCTGGTATAATAATGCTATGGGCTGGTATGAAATTATTTCCTGGGCTGGTTTTTATTCCCAGTCTGGCCCGGTGTCCATCCACTACTTCACCTCACATCATTCCACAATATATACACAGTATACAGGGGCATAACGATAGGGGTTGCAATTGCAACCGGGCCCCATGCTCCAGGGGGCCCGTGTGCCTTCCTTGTACACCTGGATTGGAGGGATGTCATTTACCGGCTCCTTCCTTTTCTGAATGGACAGAGTCAGTGATTGGTACCAATTGGTTCATTCATAACTGAAGCATAGTAAACTGTTTTTACTATACTTCCATTTCTTTTTTTTAGTTGTAAAAACGTTGTTCTTTATTGAAAAATTAAAGCATGTCATATAAACATAGAGAATTGAAGACGTCACTTTAACTGTCATAGCATGTTACAGATCTCAGCAAACATAATGATCACATGATAGACACATACAAGGTGAGAGTGCGCAAGTCAATCGACCGAGGACTAGTGTGAAGTAAATCCTGCGGGGGCTATCTAGAAGTTATAGGCAGTGAGCACCCCTCTCTACCCCGGGGCCATGTTAGGGTCATCCGGAGTATCTGCGGATTCCAACCATCTGTCCCAAATTTTGTGGTATTTGTGTGAACAATTTCTTTGCTTATAGAGCACCTGCTTATATGGTAATGTTTGATTGACCGTGGCGATCCACTCACTGAGTTTAGGCGATTCAGGTCTGAGCCATTTCCTGGCTATCAACAGTCTGGCACTGTGAGTGGTTTCTTGTAGAAAGATATGTTGGTATCTGTTTTCTTCCGGGTCTGGGAGTATGGCCAGGATACACTGCTTTGGGCACACCGTAAGTGGGGAGCCCATTTTATCATGCAGGAAGGTGATTATTTGTGTCCAGTATTCTTGTATGGCCGGACAAGACCAGATTAAATGAAAAAAAGAGCTATTTTGGTCTCCACATCTGGGACAGCGGGGATCGTACTGAGGTGTGTATTTTCTTATACGGGCCGGGGTCATGTATGTCCTGTGTAAGATATACAAATGTGTAAGCCTGTCTGAGAGTTTCGGGGACACCCTCCTGCACGCCTCCAACGCATCTGACCATTCGTCCTCCTCCAGCTCGCCCACATCCGACGCCCACCTGTCCTTCAGTGAAAGAGTCAGGTCTATAGCCATTGGTTTAATAAGGGCATCATAGCATATGGAGATAAGATTTTTGGAGTCATTCCCCAGGCATACCTCCGCCAAGTGCAGTGGCGCTGTATCAGGGGCGTGTTCAGGAAACTGGCATCTAAGTGCATGGCGGAGCTGGAGGAAACGAAATAACAGCTTGTTGGGTAAGTCAAAGGTTGTCTTGAGGTCCTGGAATTGTTTAAGCCCATTTTGGTCATACACTTGTGACAGATAAACTATCCCTCTCTCAGCCCACACTTTAGATTCTGGTAAGGCGAAGAGTTCTGGGAGACTTGTATTGCCCCATAGTGGTGTGTGTGCATGCGTGGCCGGTGCTCGTACTTTGGCTAGTGCCAGGTCCCAAATCTTACAATGGTGGTGCAGTATACTCCTGCGACTCCCGACCACCGCCTGTGTGCGTGTGCCGCTGAACAGTATATGAAACGGGTGCGCTGCCTGATTGGGTGTTTCCGAGCAGACCAAGATCAAATAGCGCATTTTGTCAGCTTTGTCTAAGTGGAAGAAATGGGACAGCTGGGCAGCCAAATAGTAGGAGGCTAAGTCTGGTAGTGCAGTTCCCCCCATGTCTATCGGGTTTTTTAACACTTGCCAGGTCAATTTATGTCTTGAGTTGCCCCATATGAAGGAGTTGAGGATGGAATCCATGGTTTTGAAGATACGGAGAGGTAAATATATTGGGGCGTGCCAAAAGACATAGAGGAGTTTGGGAAGCAGTATCATTTTTACCAAGTTGATACGTCCCATAACCCCTAGGGGAAGACGGGCCCATGTCTGAGTTTTAACTTTAATTAAGTTGTATAGGGGTTCGATATTTAATCTGTTGTAATCCTCGAGAGAGCGAGTAAGAAAGACGCCTAGGTATTTAATTTGGCTTACTCTGGACAGAGGGAGATGGGCCTGCTCAGCGTTGGGAGTCTCAAAGTCTAGGGGCAGTATTTGGGATTTGTCCCAGTTGATCTGGAGACCCGAGTATGCCCCAAACTCTCGGATGAGTTCCAGTGCTGCTACTAGGGATGGGCCAGTGTCTTCCAAATACAATAGCATGTCATCAGCATAGAGGCTGATTGTCTCTGTTAGGGGACCCGAACGTAAGCCCCTGATCTGGGGGTGAGATCTAATGGCTATCTCCAGGGGTTCAACCGCCAGAGCATACAGTAGTGGGGATAATGGGCACCCCTGACGCGTGCCCCTCGATAACGAGAAGGAGTCAGAGGTTTTGCCATTCGCCGAGACTTTAGCTACTGGTGATTGGTACAGGAGTTGGATCCATTTTATAAAGTTGGGGCCAAAGCCGTATCTGCGGAGGCACTCCCAGAGATATGGCCATTCAACTGAATCGAAGGCCTTGGCCGCGTCAAGGCTGACCACTGCTCTCGACCCCGGGTTCACGTGATTTGCTTGTATGTTGAAGAATAATCGTCTAAGATTAAAGGCTGTGTTTTTATTGGGCATAAAGCCCACTTGATCGGGGTGTATCAGAGAGAGGATTACTTTGTTTAATCGAATTGCAAGGGCCTTAGCTAAGATTTTTATGTCTAATTGTAGTAGGGATATTGGCCGATATGATTCTGGGAGAGAGGGGTCCTTCCCTGGTTTGGGGATTAGAACTATCATCGCTTCCTTCATTGAAGCTGGGAGTGTGGATGACTCAAAGATGTGGGCGTAGAGTTTATGAAGCTTTGGTATCAATAAATCTCTGAAGTGGGCATAAAATTCCAGGGGTAAACCATCCGTGCCCGGAGCTTTGGATGAGGCCAGGTGTGAAATAGCTTCCCCTATGTCGTCTTGGGTGATTGGTGCCTCCAAGGTTTGCGATTGGGTCTGCGTTAAAGAGGGAAACTGGACCGGTTGTAGAAAGGAGATCAAGTCTTCTGTTGTGTACCTAGCCCTCGAGGCATATAAGTTTTCAAAAAAAGTGCGAAACATAGCGGTCACCTGTGTTGGGTCCGCAGTCAACTGCCCCAGGGAGTCGGAGAGAGATATCACAACTGGTGGTTTGTGGTCTAGGTGCGCAAGGTAAGCTAGTAGCTTACCAGCGCGTTCCCCTTGTTCATATGTGCGTTGTTTGGAAAAAAATATGTGGCGTCTGGCCTTTTCAAAGTGCAGGTTGTTGACCAGACGGTGTTGCGTTCTCAGGGAAGAGATATTCTCCGGAGAGGGATCTAATTGGCAGGTCCTGTCCAGGGAATTCAAGTGGGCTTCTGCTTGTTGTAGTAGTAGTTTGGAGGAGTTTTTGTGTCTGGAGATGTGTGTAGTCAGAGTGAGCCTGGCATGTTTTTTGAAAACGTCCCACACCACATGGAGTGGTGTAGACCTCTCATTAACTTGGAAGAAGAATGTCCATTCGTTTTGGATCGTCTCAGTGGTGGGCAGCATGGTCAGCCAAAAGGGATTTAACCTCCAGTTTGGAGTGGGGGTGAGGGCCTGTGTGTCCAGCTGCATCCAGTAGGGCGAGTGATCTGACAGCACCCTGGATCCAAAGCCCACCTCAAGCAGTCTGGACAGTAAGAGGGAAGACACAAATATATAGTCAATGCGTGACATAGTAGAATGAGATGCTGAGAAGCATGAGTATGCATGGGAGGAGGGAAATTTGTGTCTCCAAGTATCCACCAGTGCAAACTCACGCATGGTCCTGCCAAACCTGGTAAGACCCGGTTGTGTCACATCAGGAGTGTGTTGGGTTTGTCTGTCCATACTGGGGTCTACTACAGTATTGAAATCTCCCAACCAGATAGCAGGGACAACAGGATGATGCGCCATTAACTCCAGTCCCTCAGTGATTAGGGTAAATTGGAATGGGGGGGGGGGTATATAGTATGCAAGCAGTAATATTTCCAATCCATGTAATATTGCATGCATAAAGATGTATCTGCCCCTGGGGTCCGTCCGCAATGTCAGAAGCTGGAATTGTACCCGTTTGGCAATGAGGATTGCCACTCCGCTAGAGTGTAGGCTGCCCGGGGCCTGGTAGACCCAACCCACCCATGGTTTTTTCAGAGTTAATTGCAATTGACCCGTTAGGTGCGTTTCGAGAAGCACGATTATGTCTGCATGGAGTGATTTTATGTGGGACAAGACTGCCGTGCGCTTAGGTTTAGCGCGTATCCCCCTGACATTCCATGTCATCACCTTAAGTGGAGCCATGGAAGGGTAAGTATGGGAGGTGAGTGCGGACGGACGCCCATATGCAGATGCCCGCCATTCTTAACATCAGCGTGTGGGTAGTGGGTGTCGAGGAGCGGCAACCCCCACCCCCAGGCAGTATCTCATCTTGCAGTGCAGTAAGTAACCATGACCTTAGTATAATAAAGATTGTTAACATTCTAAGAGTATATAACAGCTTAGACTTTTGACCGGCATATGACATCTTGTTTACTACATTGACCTCCCCTTGCGGGCGGGAGCCCGTTCGTGCCGTGGAGCAACCCACAAGCACCCAGGTCCAGGCGGCAAGAGGGGGGAATGCATAAGTCAGAACTAAACAGAAAAACATAAAAACTGGAAATACAAAGTTGTGTTTTCCCACATGTTGCAAAGTTAACCAGGCGCTGGTCCAGCAAAAAAATAACCTCCCCATAGTCCTGTAATTCGAGTCCTGGGGGGGCGCTGGCCAGGGAAACAGATCATAGTGGACGTTACTAACGACAAAGAGAGCAAAGATATGCTGTATCTCAGCATTACAGCAGGGGGCGAACATTCTCTGTAAGACAGGTAGTGGCAAAGGAAGCCCGTTAACAGAGAGCTATCCATCCGTGATGTGCCATGTGTATTAAGGGGTCTTTTTTATTCCCCCAAGAAGGGAATCCATAAGTGTCTATCCCAGGTTTGTGAGAGAGATGTAAAAATAAAAAGTAGCAGAGTAAAAGGGGAAAAAAGAAGGAAAAAACATGTGTCCTATGGAAATTGTCACTTATAGTTGAGTATTGGGTATCTGAATTGGTCCGAATTGTAATGTCCCCATCTCCACTGTTATGTGAGGGGAGAGGGGGAAGGATAATCGGGTGATCCATTTGTGTGTCAATATAGCCAGGTTACTTACAGTTCGCTGTACAGGGGGTTCGGTCAGGAAGTAGAAGTTTTTCCATGTGGTGTCAACTCACTGAGGACGTCCGAGTACAGCTGGGCGTAGTACCGGGTCATCTTTGGAGGGGCTAGTTGTGGCGTTCCAGCCAATTGATGGCGGCTTCGGGTTCTTCAAAAAAGTGCACACGATCTTCCCCCACTACTCTAAGTTTTGCAGGGTACAGCATGGCGTATTTGATATTCTTGACCCGGAGTCTTCTCTTAACTTCTGTGAATTGTGCCCGGCGCCTCTGGACTTCCGCCGATAAGTCTGGGTATACCGATATGTGCCCACTTTGGAACGGTATATTGCCTTTAAGCCGTGTGAGTCGGAGCACCGTGTCCCGGTCTCTATAGTTGAGCATTTTAGCAATGAAAGTGCGCGGTGGGGCTCCACTAGGAGGGGGCTTGGATGCCATGCGGTGTGCGCGCTCCACCACAAACGTGGAGGAGAAGGCCTCTCTTCCATAGGTGGAGATTAGCAGCTTTTCCAGGAAAGTGGGGGGGTCGGTGCCCTCTGCTCTCTCAGGCAGACCCACCAAGCGGATGTTACACCGTCTCAGCCTATTTTCCATGTCGTCCTGCTTCTGCATTAGGCTGTGGAGCTGATGCTGGAGTTGCTCGGTGGCCTGTTGCACCGATGGGAGGTCGTCTTCTATCTGGCCTATGCGCCGTTCTGTCTCGGACACCCGTTCCCGCACCTTTTGCAAGTCTTGGCGGAGTAGTGAAATGTCTATTTTAACCTCGTCAATCTTAGAGGTAAGAGTGGATTGGCATTGGGATATTGCTTCAAGTACCTTGGCTGTGTCGTCGCGGGACCCAGACGACGTGGGATCCTCGGCGCCATCTTCCTTTCCCGACCCCTCATGGCGGAATCTGTCTAGCTTCTGGAGCGCTTCCGAGGGTCTTTTCGTGGGGGACATCGCGATCTCTAGAGGCTACGGATCACAAGGGTGGGTATGGCAGTCGGATTCAGTCAGGATTACTGAAGGATTTCAGTGATCAGGATGTCTGCACGGAGGAGCTCTTACTCTTAGCTTCCTACGCCATGTCGTCCCAGGCCACGCCCCACTATACTTCCATTTCTGAATGAATGGGGGGCTCAGTACACAACTATTCCTGTCCATTCATTCTGTGCAGCTGAGGCTAAACAGATGGAGGTTGAGAGCTGAGGTTTGTTTAGACCCCTGATATCTCATCAAAGCCCCCAACAGAGCTCCTAAAATAAATTGTAAAAAAATTAAATAAATAAAATGAAATGGTAAAAAAAATAATAAAATTAAAATAAAAATGAAAAACTACTGACACCAGTGAGGGAACTATCAGGATTGTAAAGGTTGCAATTGGGACCAGGCCCTGGCATTTCACCCTGGGGAGGCCCGAAGATGGCAGTAAGGGGGCCCGCTGCAGAACTTGTGAAAGGGTCCCGCTGCGGTATCATAATAAAGGGACCCGCAATGGGAGTAAAGGGCCCCAGGATCAGCGGGAAGAGGGAAGGGCCCTGGCCAGGGGTCAGGGGGGCCCTTCATAATTTCTTGCACCGGGGCCCTGAAGGTTCTAGTTACGCCTCTGACAGTATATATACATTTTTTACATGTCTTAGTTTCTTTAGTATATAGTATAAACATAAACATTGCTTGGCGAAAAGTAAAAAGATCATTCAGCGCTCAGACCAGGGAACTTCAGCGATGCAGCCCTCCTCAAACTGGGCGATTACTGCCAAAATTGTTTATTGTAAAATCATAAAATGGTAATATACTTACAAAAGCAGAATATAATCAAGCTAGACAAGAGCAGCAATCCAGCAAGTGAGATGGGCATCCCCACCGACACCACACATTGGAGAAGATTACACGTTTTGGGGACAGACCCCCTTCCTCAGAGTCATTGCTTCCCATAAGAGCACTAAAGTGGCTTAGTGGTTAGTGCTAATGGTATTCAATGGTAATATCATGGGTTCAGATTTCAGTTATTATTATTATTATACAGGATTTATATAGCGCCAACAGTTTGCGCAGCGCTTTACAACGTAGGGGCAGGCAGTACAATTACAATACAAATCAATACAGGAGGAATCAGAGGGCCCTGCTCGCTAGGGCTTACAATCTAGAAGGGAGGGTCAAAAGGGACGAAAGGTAATAACTGTGGGGGATGAAATGAGAATGCAGTTGTTAGGTGTGGGTAGGATAGGCTTCTCTGAAGAGGAGGGTTCTTCTAAAAGATAATAGAGTAGGAGATAATCGGACAGTTTGAGGTAAGGCGTTCCATAGGATTGGAGAGGCTCTGGAAAAGTCCTGGAGGCGAGCATGGGAGGAGGTGAT
>BLSH010164099.1:189699-221070 GCA_018402905.1 Glandirana rugosa | reverse complement strand
ACCACCGCCACTTCCACCTACACTGCCACGGTCACGGCCTAGTCAACCTCTAGGCTCCTACTCCACATCCACCCCCCTTCCCGTTTTTTTACTTGATTTTAATTTATTTTCCCTATCCCCATTTATTTGTAGGGCACTTGCCCTAGTTTGAAGATGATTTTAGAACAGTTATATGGCTTCTACCGTTAATTAATACTTTTCAGACACAGTTTGAAGATGATCCACATTCACCTCCATTTTTGCTTTTTTTATGTTTTTATTTTTTTAAAAATATTTAAAGTTATTTCCCTGTCCCCATTTTTTTGTAGGGCACTTGCCCTACCCTTACCCCCATTTTACTTCCTTTTGCAGCCCTCTAGGGCTTTCCAGGACTTTGTTACAGTCATTTTTGTGCCTAAAAGTTTGGGTCCCCATTGATTTCAATGGGGTTCGTTGTCCGTGCCATCGTTCGGGTTCCGTCCGGACCCGGACCCGGACTTTGTCCCGAAGTTCGGACGGACTCGAACTTCCAGAGGTTCGCTCAACTCTATTTAGGATATCTCTTTTCACTCCTAATTGTATCACTTTCTCTAATTCCTTTTTTGACTTCATTAGTGGGTTGCTTTTCAATTTTTCGTATGTCTTTTTATCTTCTAGTAGTTGCATCATCATCTCATGGTATTTTTCTTTTGATAACAGCACGATTCCTCCTCCTTTGTCTGCTGGTCTAATGACTAAGTCTTTTCTTTGCACCAATCTTTTTATGCCTGTTCTTATATAGGCAGGGTCTTCTCTTCTGGTGATCTTTAGATTCTTCACATCATTTACGACAAAGTTCTTGAAAACTTCTATATGCTTGTTGTCCTTTACATTAGGAATGAATAATGATTTATTTCATAGATTACTGTGTACAGTTTCTTGTTCTTGATGTATGTATTCTTTGGCTCTGATCGGGTTGGTTACTATGTACTTCTTGATGTTAAATTTCCGTATATATTTTTGAATTCCTATATATGTCTGAAACTTGTCAATTTTTTTGGTTGGTGCATATTTTAACCCTTTGTCTAAAACTTTCTCACCATATCACCTCTCGTTTTTCTGACTTTTTGGGGTCATCGCATATCTTGTTGCTTCATTTGATGGGTGTGTATCTTGTCTGTTACCTTGTGTTGGGTATTTTTCTTGTTGTGGTGTCTCATATTCAATATATCTCACAGTTTTTTCAGGTGTGGATACATTCGAATTTGGTACTTTCATTATTTGATTCTGCCATTTGAAGACTTGGTCCGCTATGTAATCATTTATATCCCTTGCGTATTTCTTAGCTTTTCTTGTTTTTACTTCTCAGTCTTTGTTAGTGAGATCTTTGTTCAATTGTGTGGTCAACGCTATAAACTCTGTTGTGTCTTTGTATTTATTGAGTTGTTCTTTCAGCTCTTCTATTCTATTCAGCCTCAAAAACGATTATTTCTGGTACCAACAGGTATATTACCCCTAGAAAACAGGTGTGGCAATGGGAGCAAAATTTGCTCCAAGCATAGCGAATTTATTTATGGCCCAATGGGAAGACAAAAGCATTTATACGAACACACCACCAGAATTAATGATGTACAAAAGATATATTGATGATATCATTATCCTATGGAAAGGCAGTAAAGAAAAACTTGTCCTGTTTCTAGACAAGCTCAACCAGAATGATAGAAACATAAGGCTGACATGAGACATCAATGAGAAGAAGATAACCTTCCTAGATCTAGAAATAATACAAACCGAAAACAAACTAACAACAAAGACATACTTCAAAGAGGTAGACCGTAACAGCTACCTTCCGCTAGGAAGTTGCCATCACAAAAAAACTGGCTCTATAATATACCAAAGGGACAACTGACAAGAATTAAATGAAATTGTACAAATAACATAGATTTTATCGAACAAGCAAAAATCTTGGGAGATAGATTTGTGAAAAAAGGATATGAAGATAAGTACATAGAAGAACAAATCAAACAAATTTCTCAGGTGGACAGGAAGACATTAATAACCAATGAGACAAGAAAAAACAACCAAATGGACCAAGTACCCATCATCTTAGACTACAATGTCCAATACAAGAAAGTAGAGAACATCATCAAACGACACTGGCATATATTACAAACAGATAGAGATCTGAAAGAGATACTCCCACAGCAACCAAAGTTTGTATACAAAAAGGCCCCAACACTCAGAGACAAGCTAGTGAAAAACGTGATAGATCCACCAAGAAAAAATTTCACATTCTTCACAGGCAAAGGTTTTTACCCATGTAAAAGATGCTTTTCCTGCATCCGCACCAAACACCCGAACCAAAGGAGACAAGACTTCACATCCACACAAACAGGAGTGACATATAAAATCAAAGACTTCGTAGGATGCAACACAGAAGGAGCAGTCTATGCCCTCGAATGTAGCTGTGGACTACAGTACATTGGGAGAACGAAGAGATTATTAAGAATAAGAATAAAAGAACATGTCCAAAACATAATAAAAGGCTCTGACAAACACCCTGTATCAAGACATTTTGCAAAGGTACATCACAGAGACCCAAGACAGCTACAATTTTGGGGTATCGAACCATATATAAGGCATTGGAGAGGGAGTCACAAGATAAGAAGCCTGAGTAAGCAAGAATCAAAATGGATTTTCCTTATGGATACGCTCAAACAGCATGGGTTGAATGCGGAGTTTGACCTTAACTGTTTTATTAGCGATTTTTAAAGTGACTTTTGAATGAGAGGCTCTGACTACATTAAGACACAATTAAGGATTGATCCCTATTTTAAAAAAAGGTTTTCCCAGCAGACAAGATTAAATATATATATCAATTTGAATACAATATTTTAATACATATTTTGATATTTTTTTAATATATATTTTACATATCTTATATGTTAGCACAATATTTTAACACCCCATACACTCTAGCACTTTAAGAGCAGATAGAACACACTGCACAATACTCTGTATAGCACTATCTCTGTAAACACCCTATATACTTTAGCACTTTAAGAGCAGATAGAATATAGTGCAAAACACCCTGTATAGTTTATTTTTATGACATTGAATTAAGATACATATGTTGTATGTAATATGTGTTATCTATTTATGTATATAAGGTATCTATTTATGAATATTAGTTCCCAACCATTCACCCAAACTATGGATTTATGTGACAATTATGGATACAACATTATAGCATCAGATTGGATGGAATATATTGTTTTAAATCTATATAAAAGATTTATCACAGAGCACATTCACACACTGGATATACAGTTGCACTTTAGTGTTAGACACCTATATTTTAAATTTGGAAGCTTTCACCAACTTTTTACGTAATTAAGACGCAATACATTAACAGATTTGCATACAATCACTACACACGATTTTATATATAAAAAATCCGGCAGACCATTTTTTAGTCTTTTATTATTTTTTATCCTCAAGAACTATGTGGAGAATAATGTTTTGCATGTATTGAATGCATTGCATGAAGTGAATAAAACAATCCGTATATATATAAAAATACTGACATAGGAAAACAAATATAGGTATATAATCCAAAAGAAAATGGCATCAGTTGTTTCACTAAGGTCTTCAAGAAAATGGCGCTGGTAGCTACAGTAATACACCTATTTGCACCAAACCATCACAAAAAGAAACCATCCCCCAAAAATAACTTTTAAAATTACAATCAAGTGCCAGCCAAAGATTCAGACACACACCCGGAATAGATGCACACTGACATTTAGAGACACACAACAAAATCTAATGAATGCGGTGTATGCACGGACCGAACGGACTACAAGAAAATGGCCACCATTCGTTCCCAGCATAACATGGCAAAAATCACTGACAAAATGGTGGATACATTCGAAGGGATATAAAAAGACACCTCCACACGTCTCCTGCTATCCCCTTTGATGAAGTCACGAGGCACGTGACGTAACGCGTAGGGCGGCAGGAGAGGTGTACCCTAGATGTTCCTGGAACGAGCTCGATGCTCGTGGAGTTTTGCATGTTTCTGTTTCTGTTTTTATTTCTAATAAACGCTTGTTAAAACGTTATTTGCACCAAGAGAGGTTTTGTTTGTTGTCCCCATATACCCCCCCCCCCCCCGAGATGACCCCAGAGAAATAGCTGATGGTATGTCCCCATATACCCCCCTGAGATGACCCCAGAGAAACAGCTGATGGTATGGAGCTTATATGAGTAGAGAAGGAAGCAAGAGGAAGGAATAGGAGACCGAGGACCCCTAGTGGTGGAACTGGTCCCTTACCACACAAAGATACCTTTATGTGCTTCTGTTTAGCACACTCCAGGTGAGAGGCTTGAGCACCTAGAAGTGATATCACAGATGAAAAGTCACCATATTATATGCCCTGCTAACATCACTTAAGCACCTATAAAGAAAGGCACAAGATATTTTTAAGAAGAAAGTCACAACCCGAAGGACCTGTTTTATGAATGCTCTTATAGACTATTAATACAAAAGTTTTACCCCCCTTTTTTTTTTTTTATATATCTGGACTTGCTAAATGTTTCATATGTATGATCTGATGTTGCACAGCTTGGGTTGATTGATGTGGTATATGCTGGTCCAGCCTTGAGACGTATAACGATATACCACTAAGCAGTATTTATATATACTTTAATATCAATTTACCACACTTAGATCTTATCATCTCAGGATTTTACGCTTGTTATGCTTTTATTGGTATGAAATTTTAAATTGTATACAAGTGTTAGCGCTCCACCACTTTTACCTGTGTTTAGATTTTGTTTGATGTTGTGGATTCACATCTTTGTGTGAGCAGCTGACACACACCAGCTACCATACGCACATAGAGAGACTGTGGGAGCGCAGAAGCACACCCTTAATGTACACCCCTCCGGATAGTGTGGGGGTCCCCCCCAAGGTTAACTTGTGTTTCACGCTTCCTGGCATTGCAACCCTGACATACCCCTCCTGTCCATGTCACCTTGGGAGCTCGTCTGGCGGTGCATCTAGACCAGGCTGTAGGACATGACACTTGGGTGACACTTCTGGGGGGCTCGTGCTGCTCCAGGCCATGGTCTTTTCATTAGCCATCCCTCGGCCCACATTCCTGGGCCTCGGGGAGGGACACTAGGGCTCTTTTTATTCAGCATTTAAAAAGAAAATACAAATTTGTTTTCATTTCATCCAGCATTTCTGATAGGGGAAATTTTTCGCTCTTATTTGTACTGGCTCAGCTCTCCTTCCGCCCACGTTGGGCCATGGAGGAAGGAGCAGCACATCATTTCAATGGAAAAAAAAAATGTGTTTTCATTTCATCCAGCATTTCTGGGAGGGGGAATTGTTTCGCTCTTGTTCACACCAGCTCAGCTCTCCTTCCACCCACATAGGGCCACAGAGGAAAGAGCAGCGCATTATTTCTTAAAAAAAACAAAAAACGGTTCTTCAGGTTCCCGTGGCAACCCTCTGGCTACTGCACTGGGTGGGTTACACTCTCTCCAGGGGATCACATCACAGCCAGACTCCTCATGTCAGCTAGGCAGATTGCGGAAACAGGCGCTCCCATCCTGTCAGTGTGGAGCTACTCCACCAGCCCCCCCCCCCTAGGCAGGATAGTTAGTCCGCTCGGTGTTCGGCCACATCCTGCCAGGGGTCAGTGCCTGTGGGCTGTGCAGGACACGTTCTCTTGCAATGCACCTCTGGCATGCTCTTCCTGCTACCATTTGTCACCTGGGGTGGTCTTTTTGGAGGCACATCTTACACAAGATGTGTAGGAGGGATTTTTTAGCATTGCAGCACATAATTTAAAAACAAAAAAAAGTTGCACTCAGCCTCACGTGGCTACTAGTATGTTACCATGCTCGCTTCCATTTCTGCCAGCATGGCTGGTAGGGGTATTACTTTCTGGTATTCAACCAGAAGGCTCTCCTTCTGCCCAGACCAGGGCCACGGAGGAAGGAGCAGCATTTCATTCCAAAAAAAAAGGTTTTTCCCTGGGTCAAGGTATCAGGTTGTAGCTTCTTATTTTGTTCCGTTTCCTAGTTTACCGTTCACCAAGCTCAAGCAACTACCGCAGCTTGCCCAGTCAGTAGACAGGTTGGGGAGTGTTTCTCAGGCCAGGCGGGCCGATTTCGGTCAGGAGGGGGGTCATTTCAGGGTTAGGTAGCTTACGTATCAGATCCCCTCACTTTAGTCATTTGATTGGGACAGAAGAGAATCTTTACTAGGAATTTCATTTCGCTCAGTTCGGTAGGTACGAGTTGGTCCATTTCTATCTCATACTGATAGGTTGGGGGTAGGTTGGCATTCCACCAGCACATTGTCACAACCTGTCACATCTACAGGTCTCACAGATGGGGTTGAGCATTTGTTAATTGGCTTGTGCGGTGGCAAGTCTGCACATCTGTGTCACATACACCTTACGCATTTCATACGTCACACTCTTTTCATTTCTCATACCTCATACAGGTGCCTGTAACGTCTTCAGGTACTCTGAAGTGAGTCCGGTCTGAGTGAGCATTTTATTTGCCTGTGTACGCCCAGGCAGCTCGACCTAGCCCTTCCATTTGATCAAGTCTATCATATGGAGGTACAAAGGGTAGGGAATTCCAGGTTATACGGCTGACTCATTTCATAGATCGTAGTAACATGCTCATGCACTTTTTCTTGATTACGTAGGTCATGTCACAAGCCGAGGATATAAGAGAGCACCCATCCAACCCCCCGTCGCCCTCCGAACATGGGGGGCTCTCCTTCTCTGAGATCATGGACTATTCCCAAACTGATGGCAGAACTACAACCTAGGGGCATCTCATATCCAGCTTCGGCAAGAAAAGCGGAATTATTTAGACTTTTGTTCCCAAGAGCCTCAGGGTCAGACGCGGAACAAGTGACCCTAGGCTCAATAGCGTCCTTTTTTATCTTAGAGTCGTGCTACTCTAGTTCTTTGGTCATCTTCTGGGCTAGAGCTAAGGGTCAGGGTGGAAGTTTGGAAGGTCATCCGCTCGCGGTGCCGGATGGGGCGGCCGCTTCAGGGCTTTTCGGAGGCCCTGGCACCCAAGCAGTGCCAATTAGTGCACTTGCTTTATCAGGTACCAGTGTAGGTTCTCCCTCGGTCACTCCAGCGCTTTTTATCCCGGCAAATATCAAGAAGGACATACTGGAAGGGAAAGAAGTTATAGGTCTTGACTAAGCCGGGTGAATGTTCCCTTGCTATGGGCCTGGTTGGCGGAGCACCCTTCTTCCACCATCAGGGAATTTTGATCTCAGGTTTTGCTACGGGCTTTCACACCGGTTTGGTTGCCCTTCCACAAGCAGTCTTGAAGCCCTAACCTACAATCCCATAGTAGTAACGTGGATGCATTGTTGCAGTCGGAAGTCGACAAGGGGTATGTGATAGGCCTATTTCCAGAACCACAGTTTTGACAGTTGGAGGGTCAATCCGATCAGGGAATCCTAAGGCAATTTTAACAATAAACTTAGTTTGGCTACGACTTGTCAGCCCCTCATTCTTCATAAGGTCATCAACCTTATTTGAGTTTATCCCATAGTAGCTGCCACCAGGTCTGGGATCACTTGTGGGTCGGACAAACGGTTAATGTCTTCACAGACTATGTAGCTGCCGTTGAAATTATCAACAAGGGCAGATCTAAATCTTTAGTAATCATGGCCTTCCTACCCAGGTTGACTCACTTCTAGGGAATTTTCACGTCAATTGTGTTTTTCTAAGAGGCGTAGAGTTTGTGGCAGCTGACACGTTATCGCGCTTTAATTACTCATTATTTTTCAACAGGTCCGGGAGCCAGACCAGTGGGCCACCCCATGTCCAGGTTACTCATTGCTCAGGATGGATTGAGCCTTTTTTCAGGCCGGGGCCAGGGAGCTGATCACTATTTCTCTCTTAGCGAATACAAGGAAAGCATAGGACACAGCTTGGCAGGCTTTTCAGTCTTTTCAGGGCAGTTTCCTCAATCGGACCGGTTCAGTATTCAGCATATTCTTGCGTTTATTTCTTTTGCCACTTTAACCACTTCCCGACCGCAGTCTGACGGCGACAGAGTGGCTCGTTATCGCAAACCGCCGTCATACGATGGTGGCTGCGATAACTAGCGCTCACTGTGTGTGGGGGGGCCGGGGAGCGGGTAGGGCGGACTCGATCGCCCGCTGGCTACCTGCGATACCCCCCCACAGTGAAAGAACGGAGGTCCGTGTATGTAAACACGTATCTCCGTTCCGTTAGAGGGGGAAGGGCGATGATCACAGGCTTCCTGTATATGGAAGCCATGATCATTCCCTTTCCCCAGCCAGCCCAGCCCCCACACAGTTAGAACACAGGGAACACAGTTAACCCTTAGAGCGCCCCTTGCAGGTTAACCCCTTCACTGCCAATGGCATTTACACAGTAATCAGTGCATTTTTATAGCACTGATCGCTGTATAAATGCCAATGGTCCCAAAAAAGTGTCAAAATGGTCCGACATGTCCGCTGCAATATCGCAGTACTGCTAAAAATCACAGATCGACGTCATTAATAGTAAAATATAAAAAAAAAATAAAACCCCCAGAAATTAATTCTCATTGTCCGTAAACGCGGCAACTTTTGCGCAAACCAATCAATAAACGCAGATTGTGATTTTTTTACCAAAAATATGAGGAAGAATATCAATTGGCCAAAACCGATGGAAAAAAATATTGTTTTATATTTTTTTTTTGGATTTGTATTTTAGCAAAAAAGTAATAAATTTGGGGTTTTTTGCAAAATTGTCGCTCTTCTTTTGTTTATATCGGCGATCACAAATGACGCAGAGGTGATCAAATACCACCAAAAGAAAGCTCTATTTGTAGGAAAAAAAGGAAGCAATTTTTGTTTGGGTAAAACGTTGCACGACCGCGCAATTGTCAGTTAAAGACGCAGTGCCGAATCGCAAAAAGTGCTCTGTTCCTAAAGCGGTAAATGCTTCCGGGGCTGAAGTGGTTAAGTTAATGCTATCTTTTTCTACCATCAGAACCTACGTGGCAGGAATCCAACATTTCAGGTCTATGCAGCACCCGAACAAACCTACCCTGTTTTCTGAGCATCCCATTAGGGCCATTCCAAAACAGATACAGGAAGCAGCCCGCCAACTTCAGTCGGCAGACGCCTGGTTACAGGGCAACTATTTCGCAGTATGTCAGACTTACTCTCTATGGCACCATTCAGGATACAAGCTGATCTGGTTATCAAAGCTGCCATGTATCTAGCTTCCATGGATTCTTAGGACAAGCAAATTTTCAGTTTCAGGCCGCAGTCCCGTCCTGTGTTGATCAAGCACTTAACAAGACACCGGGGTCATGTTAGGCTGCATGCAAGAAAAGTCAAAGGGGTCCCAGAAACAGATATTAGATTCTTTGAAACGAACACGGTCTGGTGTCCAGTCAAGGTTGGATGCCTTAATGTCGCAGCTGAAGGGGGATGCAAGGATGGCCATTATTACCGTTTCCCAGGTCTCCACTATCAACAACACAGTTTGTAAAACATGTTCGCTTTTGCTGTCGAGATTGGGGGTAAACCCGAAAGAATACATTGGTCACTCCTTTAGGATTGGTGCTGCCTCGGCGGCTCCTCAGCAGGGAGTCCTGACACACATCATTAGGTAACTAGGCAGGTGGAGGTCCTCTTGCTATGCTAGGTATATACCTGAACCTTTTGTCTTAATGTCAAGGGTCTTTCGCTCGCTGGTGGATTAAACATTGTATTTGCCATTATAAAGGGCATACTTCTTACATCCTATCTGTTCATTTTTGCCCCCTTAAGGCATACTGACCTTGTGACCACGGCACACCTCAGGTCACTGTCCAGGCACCATGTCATTCCATTTCCCAGACACCTTAAAGATTCCGAGTACAAACAATTTTGGTCCGAACATCTAGTATATAGAAGGAATGAATAAGAACCCAGAAAAATAAATTCCTGAAAATAAATGGGTAGGTAGGCAGTTCATATAACCAGACTGATGGGGGGAAAACAGTGGGTTACAAGTGTAAACTTGCTAGTTCATTCACCCATATGTAACACATATTCATTGCAAAGTCCAATTTGTTGTTTGGTATAAAGGATCTCAAACCCACAAAGCGTTCTGATAGAATCCACAAAACCAGTAATATATGTGAGCTTTCCAGAATCTGGTAGGTATTGCGCAGATATCAAGATTCCAACTCAGGTATAGATGATCTGGCATCCACTGACCATGAAGACAGGGATGGAAGGGGGGAAGAAGGCAGAAGAGGGATTCTTGTCCGAGTAGGTGACTTCAAATCCTCCAAACAGCGCTTCCCAGGATGTTGCAGCACTCACTCAGAAGCAGTCAGTCAGTCTTAGCTTTCCACACAGTCCATTCATGGCTCGGTCTCTCGTTGAACTGATCCCTATGAACCGTTCACTATGGAATAGGGATCAGTTCAACGAGAGACCGAGCCATGAATGGACTGTGTGGGAAGCTGAGACTGACTGACTGCTTCTGAGTGAGTGCTGCAACATCCTGGGAAGCGCTGTTTGGAGGATTTGAAGTCACCTACTCGGACAAGAATCCCTCTTCTGCCTTCTTCCCCCCTTCCATCCCTGTCTTCACGGTCAGTGGACGCCAGATCATCTATGCCTGAGTTGGAATCTTGATATCCACGCAATACCTACCAGATTCTGGTAAGCTCACATCTATTACTGGTTTTGTGGATTCTATCAGAACGCTTTGTGGGTTTGAAATCCTTTATACCAAACAACAAATTGGACTTTGCAATGAATATGTGTTACATATGGGTGAATGAACTAGCAAGTTTATGAACTGCCTACCTACCCATTTTTTTTCAGGAATTTATTCATTCCTTCTCTTTTTTTGGCGCTGCAATAGTTTTGAGAATATTTATGGACAATTGGATCAGTTGTTTTGCGAGCAGCCTAATTTATATTTAAAGTTCTGATATTGGTGATATTTTTTAAATACTAAGTGAGAGCGGGCTTTTGCATATATTCTTTTGACTCTAGTATATAGAACAAGGAAGTATTTGTCATGTACACTCTGCCGTGTAGGTCATATAGCCACTAATTGTAAAATAAAAGGGAGTCTGTAGAGAGAGTTTCTCTGAGGCTGTTAGACATTTGTCAATGAAGGAACACCATCCTGAGTTCAAAGCGTTTGTTGAGCCAGTCATTTTGAATCATGGTGTCAAGCCTTTCTTTGCATAGTAGAGTTTTTATGTTGCAATATTTTTATTGAAAATCAAAGAGAATAAGTACAGAGATTCAAAGGGAGAGAAGAAAAAAAAAAAGAAGAAGAAATTCTTCCCATGGTAACAGTTACAATTGACAGAATAGTTCAGTCATCGAATAGCTCCAGAACTAACAAATGTATCTAATAACAAGAGTAAACAACATCAATTATAGAAGATATATATCATTGAAGACTTTCAAGGAACATCAAATGATATTGTCTCTAAGATGGGGAGGGACTACGAGGTGGGTAGATATGAACTGTGGTGTGATCAACAAGACTATAAGTGGGGCATGGCACTACTCGGTCACCCCAACGGGATCAAGCTGTGGCCAGGGGTTCCCCTCGCCCTTTATCATGGGGGGTCAAGGACCATCAGTTCATGGGCCCTAAAGGGCTTATCAAAAAGGGATTCCACCCCTGCACCAGTGGGAAGCCCTAAGCTCTGAGACCCCGTATCAGGCTCAGTGTTCAGTATGTATATCTTCAATGCAGGTCCAGGTAGTGGTGAATTAAGGGGTCAACTCTCCCTTCAAGAAAAGGAAGAAGGAGTTGTTGTGCTGATGATCCTGAGAGTTGGTTAAGAGCCATCCCTTAGCCCATCCAACCTGCAAAATGATTTCAATCTGTACCAAAAACCTTAATGCTTATTAGGTCTACAAACAATCTAGTAGCATACAACATGTAAAAATCTGGTGTTGTTAAACAAAAATATAACTGGGGAAGGGTCATGGGTGGGTAGGGAAGGAAAAGGTGAAAGGGAAAGAGAGAGAAAGCCGGGTAAGATAGAGTGTAGAGAAGGAAGAGATGTCTAAGCGGTATAGCCACAATTACATATAGCAAGAATTACACTGGTGGAATGAAGATTGCGGTCAATCTATTATAACAAGATTGCCAAATGTAGAGCCCAAGGTTTCCAAATCTTTTTAAATTTCTGCTCAATATCCTGGATTATGTGAGATATCTTCTCTTGAGTCATAATCCATGATATCTTATTGATAGCTTGGTACGTGGACACAGACTGTGTCTTCCATGCTTTTATGATTGTAAGCTTCGCCCCAAGTAGGATCAAAAATATCAAAGATTGTGAGTGTTTGGGGATTTTGGGGATCCGCTGATTGAGGAGAGCAATCAGGGGGTCTTGCCTGACGCATACCCCCGTGATTTTCCGGATGAGCTGGAAAATTTGGTTCTAGAACTTTCTTATATGAGGGCATTCCCAGAGTGTATGTAGTATCATTCCCATGTGTCTGCAACCCCTAAAGCATAGGGGAGACGTTGAACTGTACATTCTCGCCAGACGGGTAGGGAAGAGGTACCATCTTGATATTACCTTTAAATTGGATTCAACCAAGGAAATATTGTTGACCACTTTATAGGATCGGAAAAAATGTTTGTGCCAGGTGTCCAGGTCCCATTCAAAAGCTAGGTCTCTCTCCCATTTCCCATATCTCCCATATATGGTGACTTTTCCAGCAGTTCGGCTAGAGCCGCATGATATGAGATAGCGGAAGCCAAGATGAGATCAATTTAGGGTATTTGCGAAGTTTATCACATAAAGACATAGAGTGGGATAATGTTGGGGCTAGAATAGGTGGTCTTGCACTGGGGGGGACACCAAAGTCTTTCAATCAAAACCCAATCTGGTTTAACATTTTTGGAATGTATTATAGAGATTTGAGCCAACTGTACCGCTTGGTAATACCACCATAAGTTTGGCACCCCTAAACTTCCTTTTTGTTTAGGCCTGGATAGGACTTGGTTAGTGAAACGGTGGCCCTTCTTGCCCCATATAAAGCGAGACATTGCAGACTGCAACTTAGCCAAGTTATATTTTGTTACTGCTATAGAGAGTGCCTAGAAGAAATATAAAATGCGGGGCAGTAAAATAATCTTTACAGCATTTACTCTGCCTATCCAAGAAAAGTTTTGTTTGGACCAGAAGGAAAGGTCTGCTAGTAATTCCCTAAAAAGCCTGGGGTAGTTGGCTTTGTAGGTTTGATCTATTGAGGCAGGTATATTAATACGTAAATAGGGAATAGAATAGTCACTCCATGAGAAGGGAAAATGTTTTTTGAGGTTGTCAATAGTGGAAGGAGGTGAGGAAATATTTAAGGCAACTGATTTAGACATGTTGATCTGGAGTCCTGACACTTGGCCAAATTATTGTATTAGTCGAAGGAGATTGGGTGTGGAGATCAAGGGAGAAGTGATAAATAAGAGGACATTGTCAGCGAATAGAGCGCATTTATGGATAGTCTGTCCACATTGTACCCCCCTGGATTCTGCCTGACTGCTATAGCCAATGTTTCAATCGCTGTCACGAACAGTAATGTGGAGAGAGGGCAACCCTGTCTCACCCCCTTCTCAAAAGGGAAGGAGGCAGAGTAGTGCTGTTGGATTAGAGTAGAGCGCCTCCCATACTCCTAGAAATTTAGGTCCAAAGCCACATTGTCCTAATATGGTAAATAGGTATCGCCATGAAACTGTATCGAATGCTTTATGGAGATCAATTGATATTAGGAAACCTTCCGATATCATTAGGGAAATTAAGTCTATGGCCCTCCTTGACTGGTCTGAACCCTGCCTGCCTGGGATAAATCCCATCTGGTCTTTATCAATGTACCGATCTATAAATGATGTTAAGTGATTTGCATAGATTTTAGTCATCATTTTGATGTCATTTTTAATTAGTGAAATGGGTCTATAGTTTCCTACATCGCTGTGGTCCTTTCCCGGTTTGGGGATCACCGATATAAAGGCCAGGTTTGAGGAGGGATCCAGATGTTGCCCATTTCTTAAAAAAAATAATGTATCTAGCCAGGTAGAGTGATAGTACCGGGCCAAACTTCTTATAATACTGGTTAGAAAAACCATCTGGCCCAGGGGCCGAATTACTTAGGTCCTTAATGACTTGTAGGATTTCACTCTCTGAGACGGGTTCCTCGAGAATGTACTGATGATACTTTTTGAGTTTAGGGAGAGGAATCTCCCCCAGGAAGGCCTCCAATTTGTGTGATTGTTCCGTGGGGTCTTTGGAATATATCTTAGTGAAAAACTCTTGAAAGGTCTCAAGAATTTTCTTTGGGTTTTTGGTTAGGGTACCCGCCCATGACTTAATTTTAGGGACCACTAAAAGTTTGTATTTAGGAGATAATTTAGATGCAAGTCTAGGACCGATTATATATTTAGTAAAGTAAAATCATCCAGACATCCACTGCAATTGTTTTTCAGCTGTGGTGGTTAATTTCAAATTTAGTGCTAGCTTGGCAGACTCGAGTTTGGTTAGCGATTCAGTTGTAGGGTGGAGTTTGTGGGCTCTACTCATAAGTTTGAATTCTTGCTCTAATCTGGTAATATCCTGCTGCTGCTCTCTTTTCAATTGAGATCCTAATTGAATAAATGTCCCTCTCATGACCGCCTTATGTCCCCCCCAGAGAGAACCTGGGGATATACTATCGACATCATTAAGCAAAAAATATTCTTTAAGGTCTTTCTCAAGCATGATACTTCATACTGAGTCATTCAGAAGTGACTCATTGAGTCGCCAGGGTCGACACCTCTGTAGCATAGGGGTGCAAGATATTGATATTGAGACCATTGAATGGTCAGACCAAGCTACATCAAGATTGAGGCCTTGACAGCCTGATGGATCTCTGGATAGGGTACAAATATGTAGTCAATCCTTACAAAGGTGCCATGGGGGGCCAAAAAATGGGGGTTATCTTTAGACCTTGGATTTAATTGTCTCCAGGTGTCAATCATACCCAGGGAATTGAGTAGGCAAGCAACTCTATTGCTATGTTTAGGGGGCCTTTTGGGGTATGGCCTGTCCTTATCTGACTTGTCTAACATATTGTCGAACGCAATATTCGAGTCGCCCCCATAATCACCATGCCCTCCAAGTGGGTGGCCAGGACTTGAAACATGTTTAAAAAAAGACCGCTTGGCCTTGATTAGGAGCATAATAAGCGATGAAAGTGTAAACACCTCCATTCACCAGTCCTTTAACTAAGATGTAACCTCCCTTTTTGTCTTCAATGGTGGAAGTATGAGTGAAGGATAAGTTTTTGGAAAAAAGGATGGCTACCCCTCTTTTCTTAGTTTCAGTGCTTGCCAAGTAGAAAGTCAGGAACTTATGGTGTAGGAAAGAAGGGTTGTATCTATTCAGAAAATGTGTTTCCTGTAGCATTACTACCTCAATGCCCAAGGAGTGATAGAGTTGGAAAGCCTTCCTTCTTTTAAGAGGAGAGTTAAGGCCCTGTGTCTTATAGGATGCTACTTTAACCCCTTCAGATCCGTGCTATAGCCGAAAGACGGCTACAGCGTGGATCTCAATTGCTGGGCAGACGTCCATGGACGTCCGCCCTTGTGCATGCTCCTAGCACGCACTCACAGGCGCATTCTGCGTGGGCGTGCCCGTGGGTTGGGCAGACTCGATGTCCGCTTGTGACCCGCGATCGCCTGTCAGAGCTGCAGAACGGGGAACCGCTGGTTTAAACATGGTGGTTCTCCGTTCTGTGAAGGGGGACATAGTAGATCTACTGATCCCTGTCACTGGGATCAGTTAGATCTGTTATGTCCCTGCCAGCCCCGCCCCCACACAGTTAGAATACACACAGGAAACACAGTCAACCCCTTCACTGCCCCTGCAGGTTAACCCCTTCCCTGCCAGTGACATTTATACAGTAATCAGTGTTCATTTACATTTCTGATCGCTGTATAAATGTCATTGGTCCCAAAAAAGTGTCAAAAATGTCCGACATGTCTGCCCCAATATTAAAGTCCCGATAAAAATCGCAGATCACCGCCATTAATAGTCAAAAAAAAAATAATTATAAAAATGCCATAAATCAATTCCCATAGTCTGTAGACATGAAAACTTTTGCGCAAACCAATCAATAAGCGCCACTTGTGATTTTTTTTTACCATAAATATGTAGAACAATTTTTTTGGATATTTATTACAGCAAAAAGTAAAAAAATATTGTTCTTTTTTCAAAATGGGTGCTCTTTGTTTATAGAGCAAAAAATAAAATCCACAGAGGTGATCAAATACCACCAAAAGAAAGCCCTATTTGGTGGGGAAAAAATTATAAAACTTATGTTTGGGTACAACGTCGCACAACCGCGCAATTGTCATTCAAAATGCGACAGCGCTGAAAGCCTAAAATTGGTCTGGGCAGGAGGGGGGTTTAAGTGCCCAGTAAGCAAGTGGTTAAAAGAGGTCTTGATATGTTGTGTGTCAGTCATGGACATGAGAGGTAGGCTTCACTGCTCGAACTAAAGGACTTAACCCACCATCACGAGAGGAAACCTTGGCGTTCAAAAGGGGACCTGGATCAGCGAACTGGTTGGGCTTGGAAGGTGCGGAGTCCTGCTCAGAGGACTGTATGAGGAGTTAGATTAAAGATGGTGGAAACAGTATATAAATACAACATATGCTAGATGTAGAGGGATCCCAGGCCTAAAATGGACCTGGGAGCCCAGAGAGCAGAACAGGACCCGTCCAATCCTGCTTTCTTCCCCTAAATTGGGGAATTTGTTGAAATGCAACCTAAATTTAGGTTGTTGTCCCGATGACTTCCGAGGATCAATTTCTCAAACTCTCAGCGGGGGGAGGAGCATGTAGTGCCGCTCTGGCCCAATGGCCCCTCAGCCCAGCTAGTTAGAGCTGTGGCCCTTAGGAGATAACTATATAGGTTTAAAAAGGTGAGACATACACTATAAATAGCAGTAAACAGTAACTTGTAACTTAGCCAAGAAAGATGGCAAATATAACCATTTCCTTGGTGTTAAACAGGATATCAAGAGTGTGTACCCCTACAGTACAAGAGGAGCCAGAAGAAGGGATACATGCTCACAAAGTAGGTAGTTGGTCTGACTAAACCTTGTTATGGTTGAACTGAAAAAGAACTGGAACTTGTCTGCTGTTTGGGAGTATGAAGAGTTCTTCCATAAATCCGCTTCCTGTAGAACCATCAGGCAGGTTTAGGGGATATACAAAAAAGGTTCTTTCTAAGTGTTAGGCGTGGGACAAGGATAAGTTCCAAGTAGGTATCCCAATCTCATGGGCCAGGAACCATGTAACCACGCAAAGTCAGGGAAGTGGATAGAATCCAAAGTTGGTATCAAGCCTTCAACGTGTTGGATGTTTCGCCTCTCGTTTTTGGGTTTTTGTTTATGCCAGATTGGAGTCACCGAGCTTCCTGGAGGAGGTCTTTTGGATGGGTTATGATTAGAGTTGAGCGAACCCGAACTGTAAAGTTTGGGTCCGTACCTAACTTTGGGGTGTCCGTGACCCGGACCTGAACCCGGACATTTGAAAAAAAGTTTGGGTTCGGGTATTTGATCACGCATGTTGAATAGCTGCAGGGCAGCCAATCAACAAGCGTTTCACTGGTTTGCCCTTAGAAGCCATCACAGCCATGCCTACTAATAGCATGGCTGTGATTGCCCAGTGCATCATGTGACCCAGCCTCTGTATAAGCTGGAGTCACGTAGTGCTGCATGTCACATGCTCTCAGGCTAGTGTAGGGAGAGGATGCTACCGGCGCTGTGAGGAACAGATTGCAGATATTAATAACATCTCATCCTGCATTACAGAATGATCTGATTCTGGACTAGGTAGAGATTGCTACTAAGGCTTTGAGGGACAGATTACAGTTCTCATCCTGCATTACAGAACGATCTGATTCTGGACTAGGTAGAGTCTACTGCTTTGAGGGACAGATTGCAGATCTCATCCTGCATTACAGAACAATCTGATTCTGGACTAGGTAGAGTCTACTGCTTTGAGGGACAGATTATTGTTCTAAAATCATCTCCTAGTTCTATAGGGTCAGGTTCCTGCTGTTGCTGTAAGGGACAGATTATTGTTCTAAAATCATCACCTACTTCTATAGGGTCAGGTTCCTGCTGTTGCTGTAAGGGACAGATTATTGTTCTAAAATCATCACCTACACTGCCACGGTCATGGCCTAGTCAACCAGGTGGCTCCTACTCCACATCCACCCCCCCTTCCCATTTTTATTTTTATTTGATTTTAAGTTATTTTCCCATCCCTATTTTTTTTTTTTTGTAGGGCACTTGTCCTACTCTTATCCCCATTTTACTTCCTTTTGCAGCTCTCTAGCACTTGCCAGGACTTTTTTACAGCCATTTTTGTGCCGAAAAGTTTGGGTCCCCATTGACTTCAATGGGGTTTGGGGTTTGGGGTCCGGGGTAAAGTTTGGGTCAAGTTCGGTACCGAACCCGAACATCCAGGTGTCCGCTCAACTCTAGTTATGATGGCTGGTGGTTGATATATCCATGGCCTCTTGGGTGATTAGCCCTAGTTGGATAAGCAGTCGTTTCCCTTCTTGTAGGCTTGAGAATCCCAGTGTTTTGTTGTTATGTTGAAAATTCAGGCGGAAAGGGAAGGATCACCAATAGTTAATCTCTTTTTGCGATAGGATCGCTAGCAGCAGTTCCAAGGAGCGTCTTTTTTTAGGATGGTGGTAGGAGATATTTCTGCGAATATCTGGATCGGGTGGCCTAATAAAGTTAAATTGTCAGCATCTCTGGATTTCTTCACGACTCCTTCTTTAATAGCAAAAAAGAGAGGTTTCACTATAATATCTCTTGGGAGTCCATCTGAACATGGAGGCTGGAAAGCTCTGTGTGCTCTATCCAGTTCATGACTGTGTTCTGGAACCCTTGGCAGTAAATCTTTAATTATGGATTTTACCGACCCGTGGACATCTTGGATTGATTCAGGGAGACCACGTATATGAAAATGATAGCGTCTACTCCTGTTTTCCAACTCGTCAATCTTAGAAAGAGCAGTATCTAGCTGGTCTTGGAGAGTCTGTATACACGTGGTGTTCTGATTGACCCTGGCCAGTGTTTGGTCTACTACTTGTTAAATAGTGTCAATGCAGGACCCCAAATTATAAATGTCTGCTGTAATTGTGGTTGTGATATGTTCCGCATTTCATGCGAGGCCTGCTGCCAGCATCTCATAAAATCTATTCAATAACTGTCCCAGGTCAGGGAGGAGAGTGTGAGGAGCAGTAGATATCTGCTGTGAGCCATTGAGGCCTAGCGGAGTGTTTGTGATAGGGGAGTCCAGGTAATCTGCCATTGTACTGCTTAAGAGCGATTCTGTAGAGGTAGGTGAAACCATTGGGGCTGGATGGAGGTTTCCGGGGGTTACTGGATCACCTCTTGCTACTAGAGAGTCTCCCGGGGTGTCTGTACAGTCAGCACTAATCTCCGTGCCTCTGCATGGAGATGTTGCAGCCGCCATCTTGGGTTGCTCCATGTGTAGGGAATCAAAGCAAATCTGTTTGTTTACTTCACGTCTGGGATGATCTCCAGACATAAGTCTCAGGACTGTGGAGTGGCCTGTACCCAGTCCAAAAGTCGCAGATTGGATTGCTTCTTGTAGCGGGCTGTGGGGCTCGTATTAGGCCGGAGTGGTGTGGAGCTCCTGGTCAGTGCATCTCTCTCCGGAATTCCTGCTCATGAACAGTCCCTGCATAGTAGAGTTTTAAGATCCCTTTTAATTTCCGATAGGGTGGGGAGTGTTGGGGAAATCCAGTCCACTGCTTTGGGTATCCAAACAAAAGGAGCATGGGATATTTTGGTAGTTGGCAACTAGTTACTCCATTGATGAAAGAGAGAACTTGGTGAAGCAAAGTTGGTCTATGTGCTGAGCACAAAGGACAGGAGGCCTCTTTTGGTGTAGGATGTTTAGTAGAAAATGGGATGTATGCTCTGTGGATCAATTTGAACAGTGTTTCCCTCCAGGGTTCATTTGCTACTAATTTTCTGGTTATATTATGTCCTTCCAGAATTTTGTTGATAATATCTTCCCCAGGTAGATCTGTAGACCAGGATTTTATTGAGGTATGGTGTATTGATTTTGAAAAGGTTGAGTGCAATGGTTTGTATATGTCTGTGATCCAGTAACATTGTTCGTTAAGTAGTTTGTCTAACAGAGATGGGTGAAATCTGATGTGTTTCTGCAGACAAGTTTTTTGTATAAAGTACGAAATCTGTGAAACCTTAAGGAAATGCTGTTTTGGTAGTTAAAATTCCTTGGCTAGAGAGCTGAATGGTTTGAGAGATCCAGGGTCTTTGTGATCTAGAGAAACTGCATTTATCAGTCCCTTGTCCCTACATTTTGAGAACGGTTCATATTGGAGGCCTGGAATGGAACATTGGGTTCCCTTGTATGGGTAGGAATTTGGAGACAAATGGGGAGAGTCCCAACCTTTTCCTCAATTCCCTCCATGCTATGACCGTGTCTCGGATCAATAAGTTATGCTTGATGCAATTTGGGATTGATCTCAATGAGCTATGTAGTAGAGAGGATAGGTTGTAAGGTTGGACCATAGCAGACTCCAGACCATAGTTGGTATAATTCGACATTGAAGGATCCAATCCAACCCTGCTCGCAGCAGGCAGGAAATGTTATATACTCTGATGTTTGGAAAATGCCCCCTTCGCTCCTTGGGAGATATAACTTACTCAGAGCTATTCTAGGTTTGCTATTGCACCATATGAAGGCTGTTGCCGCCTTATTGAAAAAATTGATTTTTTGAATATCCTTGTGCTTAATAAGTAGAGGCATGGTTTGAAGGGGTTATAGGAGGCGCCCAAAACATACCATCTTAAACAAGGTGCATTTCCTAAAGAGCAATAGTGGGAGTTCCATCCAAGCATCCAATTCACCCAATATTTTAGAAATCAGAGGAGGGTAGCTGAAGGAGTAGATGGAGGAAGGTTCCTTACCTATTTTTATACCTAAATAAGTAATATATTTAATGTTGATGGGGAAGGGGGAGGAAGGTGTCCAAGTTCTTGAATACTGAGAGGCAGTACCTCGCTTTTGTTTAAATGTATTTTAAGGCCTGAACACAAACAAAATAAGTTAAAGATTCATTGTATATTGGCTATATCTGAGGAGGGTGCATACATATAGTTACATAGTTAGTCAGGTTGAAAAAAGACACAAGTCCATCTAGTTCAACAAAAAAAAAATAGAAAAATTATTTATAACCATACAATCCCATATACAAACTTTCACCCATAGTTGATCCAGAGGAAGGCAAAAAACCCCAGCAAAGCATGATTCAATTTGCTATAGCAGGAAAAAAAAATCCTTCCTGATCCCCCGAGAGGCAATTGGATTCTCCCTGGATCAACTTTACCTAAAAATGTTAGTACCCAGTTATGTTATTTACATTAAGGAAATAAGCCAGGCCTTTTTTAAAGCAATCTACCATGCTGGCCAAAACCACCTATGGAGGGAGTCTATTCCACCTTTTCAGAGCTTTAACTGTGAAGAAATCTTTCAATATTTGGAGATGAAATCTTTTTTCCTCTAGACGTAAAGTGTGCCCCTTCGTCCTTTGTGATGACCTTAAAGTGAATAACTCGACACCAAGTTCACTATATGGACCACTCATGTATTTGTATATTTTGTACATGTGCAGACGTAAAGATTAAAATGTCATTTACGAAAAGGGCCGCTCGCAGCTCTTTGCATCCAATAGGAATTCCATGTAGTGGGGACAGATTGTTGGGGTATGGAGACAGGGGTTCTATAGTTAAGTTAGATAGTAGTGGGGAGAGGGGGCAGCCCTGTCTAGTGCCTTTGTGTAATTTTATTGCGTCTGATTAGTGTCCTGCTGCTATAACCCTAGCCAAGGGTGCAGAGTATATGCTGTGTATGAAATGGCAGAAGGGGCCTGATATACCACATTTTTGCATGTCTAGGGAAAGCCAATGAAAACTCACGTTGTCTAATGTGACAATTGGTAAATCTTCTAGTGGATGTGTTTTCGCATGTTCGAATGCTGCTAGTACTTGTACTATGTATATTTGATGAAGCTGATGTACCTGTTAGAAGAAGACCGGTGCCCAAGGACCTGTTAGTACCTTTTTGGCACTTTTTTGCGCTTTTGCATGCGTCGGAAACGGCGCCAAATGTCTCTATGTAAGCTGAATGCACCCTGCAGCAAGTGCTGTCTGATCTGCAGCGTTTGTGTAGGTTCCTGAAGCGACCTGCTTATCTGTTGACCTGTTCCTGTGACCCGGCTTGTGTTGACCTTGCTCTGACCTCCGCCTGCACCGACCCTGGCTTCCATGAACACTCTTTGCCTGCTCCCTTGTACTTCTGCTGCCAGCCTGTTAAAGAACTCTGCCTGTAATTGACTACTCTGTTTCCTGCTCCCTTGTACTGCACCACCAGCCAGTTGCCGACCCTGCCTGTACCACCATTCTTCAAAACCCGCACAAGGCAGGAAGAGCTACTACATCTGTCACCGGTGACCAACTCAACCCTTGTGCCATCCTCACTCCTGGACCTCCTGTTTGCTCTATCAGGGGTTCACGAATCAGGGTCGCAAGGGAGGTTACCCCTGCATAAGTCAGACTCCACCACCAGGTACGTGACAGTACCTTTGGTAAAACCCGCTTGTGCTAAGTGAATCAGGGATGGCATAATGTTTGCCAATCGGGATGCTACTATTTTAGAGAGGATCTTGGAATCAAAGTTTAATAGGGAGATTGGGTGGTATGATCCGGGTTTGGTAGGGTCTTTACCCTTTTTTGCGATCGGCTTGATGTTTGCCTGATGGCCCGATGGTAAATAGAGGCCTCATGCCCAAATGCCATTGTAAACCTCCAGGACGGTGCTGGACAACATATCATTGGTCAGTTTATAAAATTCTGAGGTATAACCATCCGGGCTGGTAGCTTTAACATTAGCCATATTTTTGATCACTGCTGATATTTCCTCACGGTTTATTGGGGAGTTTAAGATTTTTAAGTGTTCCAATTCTATTTTTGTTAGGACTACCGACTCTAACCATTTACTCGCTTTGTCTGTGTTTATAGGTTTGTCTGCATAAAGATTGGTATAATATGATTCTAAGATTTTGTTAATGTCTTTCGAGAATGAAGAGAGGGTACTGCTGGTGTTTTTTAGGAGGAGAATGTGGGTTGGGTGGTATGTGCCCCTGCATAACCTGGCTAACAATTTCCCTGCCTTATTCCCATATTTATGGTATTGGAGTTGTGTATGTGATAATTTGGTGTGTTCTAGGTTTTCAGCCCATATTTCAAAATGACGCTTGGCCTCATGGCATGTTTTTCGATTAGTTGGGGTATGGTGTTCATTTGGCCGAGTTTGTGCCTCACAAACCTTTACCCTGGCCTCTTGGTATTTTTTCTGGGTATTTTCTGGGTGTGCGGCTACAAATGAGATTATTTTACCTCTCAAGAATGCTTTGTCTGCTTCCCAAAAAAGATTGGGGTTCGTCACATGAGCGGTGTTGGTGTCAGCATATTCAGACCATGCGGTTGCAAGAATATGCTTAAAGTTTTCATTTTGATTTAAGTATGACGGGAAGTGCCATTGTCTAGTATTGTCGTGGATTTGGATATTGTAGATGACCAGGTCATGTATTAAAGCTTCTCGGATGTTCGGGAGGAGGGAGGTGGTACAAAGGAGTTAGTCGAGCCTGGCAAAGGAGTAGTGGGCATAGGAGTAGAACGTGTACTCTCTGTGTAATGGATGTGATAAATGCCAAGGATCAACTAGCTGTAGAGCAGTAGTCATCTGGTTTAGTTTCGTGTTATTGTCTTGTATAGTGAACCTTTCTCTAGCGTGTTTTAGGGACCTATCCTCAATATTGCACATGGTCGTATTGAAATTTCCCCTATTAGGTGTGGAGTCTGGGGTGTGCCTAGGAGTCGTTCGGATAGCTTACTAAAATACGTGTTATCTGGTGAATCTATTGTTGGGAATTTGAGTTGTGCTGAAATTAGCCTGCCCTCCTCATCTTTGTTTGTTGAGAGTGGTTCATAGGACAGGTGCCTCCTGCTTTACATCCCCTGGCCGCTAAGCCTATGACCTTGCCTACACAAAGTTTTTGCATACGGGAGAAGTCGTCCTCAGATAGATTAGTCTCCTGTAGCAAAGCTATATATGTTTTCAAATGTTTCAAGTGCCTGAGAATTTTCATTCTCTTGGCCGGGATCTCAAACCCTTAACATTCCATGAGGTTACTCTCATGACATGTATAATGGGATGTACAAAAATAAGATTTTGTAATTGTAAATTTAGCTATTTGGCTAGGTGGCAGATTAGCTTGTTCTCTGGCTTGGTGGCTGAAGATTGTTCGTCATATAGAGAGAGAGAGAGGATAGGAGAGAAATATAGGAAAAGAAAAGAGCTGAACTAAAACAATATACCTGAAAACAAATGACTTAACTGTTTTCCGTATGTGTCCTCCACTACGTGTTAAAACCGCTAGCCGGCAGGAAGGAGGGAAATATACAGTATGTATCAGGTTGCAGTTCACCTTTTTTACTGGCTGGTAGAAGGTAATTAATATACATAAGCAAGCCTGAATGTTCCCCCTAGTGGGAATATCTGGTAGTGGAAACTCATACCAAAACTTACATGAGAATAGACGTATTATATAGTCCAATATCAGCTATATGCAAGACTATAGATAGTAACAACGATAGTTTCTAACTGTGTGGAGGTTAGGAAACATTACCTTTTCTCCACTGGGGAGTTAGAGTAGACATATTACTTTATCTCTGGAGGATGAGATGTGATTGTTGATTTCAGCCATTTTAGGGGGTCCTTTCTGGGGTTTTTTGTTCCCTAGGCCCCTGTTTGGCTTTGTCTGACAGTGTGTCAGCTGTTGTTTGCCTGAATGCTAGAAAACGGAGAAAAGACTCTGCTTCTCTGCTACTCTGGAGTGTAAAACTTGTGTTGTTCCCCATCTGGGGCTTGCAGGCTGAGAATGGCCGTATAGGCCAGGGTGAAGCGAAAGCCTCTCTTGTAGAGCTCCGAGCAGAGTTTTTGAAATTCCTTCCATTTGCAGGATACCTCCACTGAATAGTCAGCAAAGATAAGGAGTTTGTGACCTTTGATCTCCACAGAGATGGCTTTCCGAAAACTCTGTAGGATGTCCAGTTGGTCTGTGTAGTTGAGGTACCTGACGATCACGGTCTAGGATTTTTGTGATTGTTTGCATGGTGTGCTATTTCAGCTACACATCTATGGTGCTGACTCAGAGCTTCTGGGGGGAGGGTAGCACAGATGTCCAGTAGTGAGTCAGGCTTGTAAGTTTCTGGGAGGCCAATTATTCTCAAGTTGTTCCTCCTGGAGCGGTTCTCTAAATCTTCCATTTTGTCATGTAAGAGTTGCTGCGCTTGTGTGTATTTCTCCATGGCTGCATTTGTGTGGTATTGATCATCTTCTAAGGAAGAGATATGTTGTTCTGCCTCTGTGAACCTCTGTGACTGTTCCCCTAGCTCCCTCCTTATCTGCAGGATGCTCGCCACCACTGCTATGTCCACCGCTGCTGTAATGGTGGGGGACAGGAGTGCTGCTACAGCTTGGGATATTTTCTCATGTGAGCCCTGTGGATCAGGTATTCCCATCTCATTATCTTCCATGCTGTCCAGGCTGTCTATGTGTGCCTTACCAGCCGTTGGCTTGCTTGGCGCGTGACACTGTGCAGCATGTGAGGGAGACGTAGGGTGCGCTGCATAGTACACAGACCCCCTGCTCAGTACACAGATAGTTATAGATCCAAGTGAATGAATTCACCAGCAGTGCAAAAGATGCCAAAGATGCTCACCCCTGCAAAATATAAAATAATAAGTATATAAAGTTCCTCCAGAATATAATATATAATTGATTGAAGTGAATCCTAAATAAATAAGTTCACCAGCAGTGCAAAAGATGCCGATCCTCCACCAGTACCACAAACTATTGGGATCCAGGGCTGCCTGTCAAGGGGACATGTGCCGCGATCGGAATCCTGAGCGGGATCAGGGCCGGGCGAGGTACCGCTCCATTTTCCCATCTGCAGGGAGATGTGAGGAGAGATCTGGAGGTAAAGGAGCTGCCCCGGGAGCTTGTAAGTAGGTTTTTGCCTGTGGGCTGGAGCAGAACCACTGGCTTCCCTGTCCCTCACATACAGCACCGGATTTGGAAGTCCATTTATATTTTTGATGAGATTTAGTTTTTTATTTATGCTCACAGATATGAACGCGAAAAAGGACATTGACGAACGTTATTTTTGAGTACTATAAATTACCTTATTTATCGGCGTATAACACGCACAGGTGTATAACATGCACCCTTGTTTTAAGAGGGACGATTCAGGAAAAAACTTTTCACAGCCCCCTGTACAGTACACAGACCCCCTGCATAGTACAAAGACCCCTTTACAGTACACAGACACATTGCATAGTAAACAGACCACTTGCACAGTACACAGACCCTACACAGTACACAAACCCCTTGCACAGTACACACACCCCTGCACAGTACACAGACCCCTTGCACAATACACACAACCATGCACACTACACAGAACCCTTGCATGGTACACAGACCCCTTGCACAGTACACAGACCCCTTCAGAGTACACAGACCCCCTGCACTCCCAGGAGACCCCCTAAACAGTACACAGACCCTCTGCACTCCCAGGAGATCCCTGCACAGTACACAGACCTCCTGAACTTCCAGGACCCCCCCCCTGCACAATACACAGGCCCCCTGCAGTCCCAGGAGACCCCCAGTCTCCTGGTACAGCACTACCAGCATACTTTATAGTTAAGAAAATATTGTTGTCATTGTCATTGTAAATTAAAGCTTCTAAATATTGTGCAAATATCAATCAGCACAAGTAAAATATACAGTATCTCACAAAAGTGAGTACACCCCTCACATTTTTGTAAATATTTTATTATATATTTTTCATGTGAAGAAATTACACTTTGGTACAATGTAAAGTAGTGAGTGTATAGCTTGTATAACAGTGTAAATTTGCTATCCCCTCAAAATAACTCAACGCACAGCCATTAATGTCTAAACTGTTGGCAACAAAAGTGAGTACACCCCTAAGTGAAAATGTCCAAATTGGGCCCAATTAGCAATTTTCCCTCCCCGGTGTCATGTGACTAATTAGTGTTACAAGGTCTCAGGTGTGAATGGGGAGAAGGTGTGTTAAATGTGGTGTTATCACTCTCACTCTCTCATACTGGTCACTGGAAGTTCAACATGGTATCTCATGGCAAAAACTCTCTAAAGGATCTGAAAAAAAGAATTGTTGCTCTACAGAAAGATGACCTAGGCTATAAGAAGATTGCCAAGACCCTGAAACTGAGCTACAGCACGGTGGCTAAGACCATGCAGCGGTTTAACAGGACAGGCTCCACTCAGAATAGGCCTCGTCATGGTCGACCAAAGAGGTTGAGTGCACATGCTCAGCGTCATATTGAGAGGTTGTCTTTAGGAAATAGACGTATGAGTGCTGCCAGCATTGCTGCAGAGGTTGAAGGGGTGAGGGGTCAGCCTGTCAGTGTGAAGACCATACACCGCACACTGCATAAAATTAGTCTGCATGGCTGTCATCCCAGAAGAAAGCCTCTTCTAAAGATGATGCACAAGAAAGCAGTTCAGTTTGCTGAAGACAAGTAGATTAAGGACATGGATTACTGGAACCATGTCCTGTGGTCTGATGAGAACAAGATAAACTTATTTGGTTCAGATGGTGTCAAGCGTGTGTCGTGGCAACCAGGCGAGGAGTACAAAGACAAGTGTGTCTTGCCTACAGTCAAGAATGGTGGGGGGGAGTGTCATGGTCTGGGGCTGCGTGAGTGCCACTGGCACTGGGGAGCTGCAGTTCATTGAATGAACCATGAATGCCAACATGTACTGTGATATACTGAAGCAGAGCATGATCCCCTCCCTTCAGAGACTGGGCCACAGGGCAATATTCCAACATGATAACGACCTCAAACACACCTCAAAGATAACCACTGCCTTGCAAAAGAAGCTGAAGTTAAAGGTGATGGACTGACCAAGTCTCCAGACCTAAACCCTATTGCTCATCTGTGGGGCATCCTCAAATGGAAGGTGGAGGAGCGCAAGGTCTCTAACATCCACCAGCTCTGTGATGTCATCATGGAGAAGTGAGAGAGGACTCCGGTGGCAACCTGTGAAGCTCTGGTGAACTCCATGCCCAAAAGGGTTAAGGCAGTGCTGGAAAATAATGGTGGCCACGCAAAATATTGACACTTTGGACTCAATTTGGACATTTTCACTTAGTGGTGTACTCACTTTTTTGGCCAGTGGTTTAGACATTAATGGCTATGTTTTGAGTTATTTTGAGGGGACAGCATATTTACACTGTTATACAAGCTGTACACTCACTACTTTACATTGTAGCAAAGTGTCATTTGAAAAGATATAATAACATATTTACAAAAATGTGAGGGGTGTACTCACTTTTGTGAGATACTGTATATATATATATATATATGTAAATGCTGCATTCAGTATATAAAGTCAGTTCAGGCAGTGTAAGAATATATATATATATATATATATATATATATATATATATATACTGCATTCAGCTGTGTACACTCAGTATATAATACAGTGTAGAGCATGGTTGAAAAAAATCCCCATCATGTCCGAAAGGCCACCAAGGGGAGGCAGACATTACCAGGCCACTGAAAGAGGGCCATCGGCCTCTTTGTCTACAGTGAAAAGTGGTAGTGACAGACATGGTGCATCCTCTGAAGGCAGGTCACACTTGTCCTTTTTTTCTGCTGTTGGCCGTGCTATTGAGCCACAACATGCAGAAGAGTTGGTGGAGTGGATAACTAAGCCGTCCTCATCATCCTCATCCTCTGTCACCCAGGACCATACTAGTTTGTCTTCCAACGCAGCTGCTAAAATGGCCTATTCCACCAGTTCCTTGTCCACAGTTACTCCTTCTGGTGACTCAATCATGCACGGAGGAGTCACCATAATTATTCGACCATAGTGTGGGTTACATGTTGATGGAGGATACGAAGCAATTTGAAGGCTCCAATGTTGTTTCCCAGGTTGAGAAAGGGAGTAACGTGAGCCTAGAGAGAGGGGGTGCCACAGAAGGACAAGAAACTAGCAGTCATGTTCCCCCAGCTGTAGCATACTGCCAAGTTTGCGCCTGTGACGAGGAGGGAGGGGATGATGAGGACACTGACTGTACATGGGTGCCTGAGAGAAGAGAGGAGGAAAGTGAGGAGGAGGAGGAGCCACAACTCCAACGAGGCAGGATGTCCTCCAGGTGCAGGGCACTGCTGAGTCCCCACTGAATTCCAAAAGTTCAATGGTGTGGGCTTTTTTCAACACTCATGCAGTAGATTGCACCATTGCTGTTTGCATTCCATGTCTGAAGTGGATCAAGTGTGGCGAGAATAGCAGTTGCTTGGGCACCACATGTTTGACAAGACATATGATGACCTGCCATGCAGTCCATTGTCAACAGTACCTGAAAGACCCACATCATAAAACAAGGCGGAATTCTCCATGCTCCTCATCTGTAACCTCAACCCCTACTATACCTCCAGCCCTCTCAAAAACCTGCACTGAGAGGAATGAAGGTCTAGCAATAGGTGCCACAAGTACTTTTAGCCAATCTGCTAGCAGTACACCACCAGTTGATTTCAGTAAGCAAATTTTCCTACCCCAGTTGCTGAACCATATAAAAAAATACTGTCCCAGCCATCCACATGTTCAATGTTTAAATTCTAGTTTGGCCAAATTGCTAGCACTACAATTGCTACCTTTTCAGCTGGCAGACGCTGCCCCGTTTTGTGAATTTGTGGAATGCTCTGTACCACAGTGGTAGGTTCCAAAAAGACATTTCTTTTCATGTAAGGCCATTCCAGCTCTCTACTGTCATATGGAAGACAATGTTTTGGCCTCCTTGGACAGGACGGTCAGCAACAAAGTTCATATTACCGCTGACTCTTGGTCCAGCAGACATGGTCAGGGATATTACCTTTCTTTCGCGGTGCACTGGGTAACTCTGCTGGCAGCTGGGAAGGATGAAGGACAGGGTTCAGTGTTGGAGCTACTTCCGCCACCACGCCTCCAAAAAATGGTGGTGATTCTGCTACATCTGCTTCCTCCACCCCCTCCTCCTCTTCTTCCTCTTCTGCAGCAGTGTCCTCTGAACCAGCAGTGCTCACAAAGCGTTCTAGGGGCTACACAAGCAGTCAGGCTAAAAGATGCCATGCAGTGCTTGAGTTGGTCTGCCTAGGGGACAGGAGCCACACAGGGACAGAGATTCTGTCAGCTCTGCAGGGGCAGGCTCAGAGGCGGTTGATGCCATGGCAGCTTAAGCCAGGAATGGTTGTATGTGACAATGGCTCCAACCTTCTCTCTGCCCTCCGACAGGGACACTTGACACATGTTCCATGCTTGGCACACGTCCTAAATTTGGTGGTGCAGCGTATCTTGACCAGGTGCCCAGGCTTACCAGATGTTCTGAGTCAGGCCAGAAAAGTTTGTGGTCATACAATGCCAGTGCTCGGCTGACATTCAGCAAGAATTCAACCTGTCCACCAACTGCATCTTTTGTGACCACCACAGCCTCTTTTATGCCCACCAGGTGGAGCTCAACATTGGAAATGCTGCACCAGCTGTACGCACAGCAGAGGGCCATCAATGAGAACCTCTGTGAATATGGCACCAGGACAGGCTCAGGGGAGCTTGTTTTTTTTTCGCCACACCAGTGGCTACTGATTAATGATGGATGCATGCACTGTCCTGTCCCCATTTGAGGAGGCCACAAGGATGGTGAGCAGTGACAATGCATGCATCAGTTACACTGTTCCTCTAGTCTTCTCACTGGAGCACACACTTTGTGGAATAGGATAAGATAAGATGAGATAAACCTTTATTCGTCCTACAGTGGGGAAATTTCTGTGTTACAGCAGCATGAAAAAATAAAAAATAAATGCAAATATATAAAAGAATAGACAATAGACATACTATAGTATACAAGTATATACACAACAACTACAAATGAGGAAAAAGAACGTATTGCAGGTAGTATTGCACACAGGTGGTATTGCACGTATTACAGGTAATATTGCACATATTGCAAGTGATATTGCACACAGTATTTTACACAGTAAAACAGTAATATTTCACACACGAGGTCACTCTTCTGATCTCCTTGTCACATTGACTACGTACGTAACAGTGACGAGTGGTAGGAACACCGGAGGAGTTTACCCCTGTCCTGTCACGT
>BLSH010164099.1:163238-179459 GCA_018402905.1 Glandirana rugosa | reverse complement strand
GTAGAGATGCTGCTGCCCCAGCAGACCACACCATAGAATATGGCTGAGGCCACCACAGAGTCAAAAAAGGTCTTCAGTAGCTCTCCCTGCACTCCAAAAGACCTTAGTCTCCTCAGCAGAAAGAGTCTGCTCTTCCCTTTCTTATAAATTGCCTCAGTGTTGTCTGTCCAGTCTAGTTTGTTGTTTAGGTGAACACCCAGGTATTTGTAAGAGTCCACTCTCACAATGTCCTTTCCCTAAATATTTACCAATGGAAATGATGAAGTGTGTTTGTGCCTACGGAAATCCACCACCAGTTCTTTGGTTTTCCCCGCGTTTATCTGGAGGCAGCTCCGTTGGCACCAGTCCACAAAGTTCTGTATAAGTCCTCTTTACTCTCTGTCATCATCATTCGTGATCAGACCGACGATGGCAAAGTCATTAGAGAACTTCTGTAGGTGACAGGTTGCTGAGCTAAACATGAAATCTGCAGTGTAGATGGTGAAGAGAAACGGGGCAAGAACCGTTCCCTGCGGGGATCCAGTGTTGCAGACAATCATGTCAGACTCACAGTCACGAGTCCTAACATACTGTGGTCGGTCTGTGAGGTAGTCCAGTATCCAGGCAGACAGATGATGGTTCACTCCCATGTACACCATCTTATCCCTCAGGAGCGCAGATTGGATGGTGTTAAAAGCACTAGAGAAGTCAAAAAACATGACTCTCACAGTGCTCCCAGCCTTTTCCAGGTGTGAAGTAGCCTGATTTAGGAGGAAGATGACTGCGTCTTCCACGCCAATGCCAGGTTGGTAGGCTAAACTGAAGTGGATCCATTGATGGGCTCACCAGAGGTCGGAGATGAGTGAGCACCAGCCTCTCCATTGTCTTCATCAGATGGGAGGTCAGTGCTACTGGTCGGTAGTCCCCAAGGTCTTTTGGGCGTGACGTCTTTGGAACAAGCACCATGCAGGATGTTTTCCATAGCTGTGGCAAATTCCCCAGCTTCAGGCTCAGGTCAAACATGTACAGCAATATGCCGCACAGCTGGTCTGCACAGGTCTTTAGTAGCCTGGAGCTGATGCCATCTGGGCCCGCAGCCTTCCTTACTTTGATCTTCCTGAGCTCCATTCTCACCTGGGCTTCTGTAAGGGGCAATGTGTATTGGCTGGAGTGTTGACTTGAGGGAATCGGCAGGGGGGGAATTTAGGTGTGTTGTGAAATGACTGTGAGCTGATAGCAGTGCAGAGAGAGGTGGGGCTGGAGCTGCTTGCTGTGGAAACAGAGAAGGGGGGTTGCAGCAGGGGGGACTGGATGAGGGCAGGGGAGGGTAGCCGATCAAATCTGTTAAAGAATAGATTCAGATCATTAACCCACTGCTGGTCACCCTCAGCCTGAGAGCTGGGTTCCTTATGACTCTCATGTCTGCTCAAACTTACACTGCATGGCCTCTCTGATTATGCAAAGCCTGAAAAATGTTCCCAGGGTTTATAGTATCAAGGAGAAGACTCATTACTGGCTGGCAACCCTTCTTGATCCACATTACAAGGGCAAAGTTGCCTTCGCAGAATGAGCAGAGGATGAAACATCTTCAGGATAGCCTGAAGAAAAGTTTGCGCAATGCCTTCCTAGTCCCTGGGAGGTTACCATTTTCTGCTGTTGGACAAAGTGTTTCTGAGGCTTCCTTCAGCCAGAGGTGGAGAAGGTGGACAGCTGACCAGTGCCTTGAAACATTTTTTCAGTCCTCAGCGCCCAGGGCTGATAGGTTCAAGCAACCATCATCAGTGTCTGCATTATATGGTGCAGGAATATCTAAATGCAGACTTGGAGACCTTTCCAACTAAGCATCCACTAAGTTACTGGATCTTGAGGATGTGAAAAAGGTATAAAAGATGGTGTGGCGCTGCTATAAGTAGAGGTGTAATAATAAATTGTTATTTAGATAAATTATTTCTGTATAGGCTGCTGTCCCCACCTGAGCACCAAAAAGTGCTTATGAATATGAAAACAAGAAAATGGGTCGGCGCTGCCAAAAATATTATGTGATAAATATAAAGTGAGAAAAGTGCACAAATAAAAAAAAAAAAGAGGAGTAAATTTTAATGTAGTGAGGATACAAATGTATATATAAGAATATTAGCTGCTGCCCCCACAAGAGTACCTAAAAGGTGCTCTGTATAAAAATTGAAACCAAGTAGTGGATGTGGCACTGCTATAAATATATGTGACACAGTAAATAGATGAATAGGTAGTTATAAATGCATATAGGTACACTTTGCGGTTATAGAGCCATCTAGTGGCGAAGAGAACAACAAAACCGTGAAATGAAGATATCTATATTAAATGAATAATTAAATGAATAATTAAAAGTCTGTGTTCAGGGTGTTCACACAGGGGGCGGTGCGGGAGGTGACACTGAGGTGCTCCCCTCCCTCCGACACACACCCCACTCACCCCTGATATGGGAACAGTCTGTCAGCGATCAGATCAGGTTATCCCAGGGAAAAAATTGGTACAGGGTCCCTTTAATCTTCAGATGCTGTCCCGTGTCTCAGCCCACGATAGGTAGAATGTTCATGTGGAAAGACAAAATTTCCATAGTGTAGGGTATCAAGGCAGAAACAGTGGAAATGAGAATCAGCTACTTACAATACAAGAAGTCAGATACCAGAGCTTCCGTGCGTTCCAAATACCAAACCGGAAGTGTGTGTGACGCTTGAGGATGGACCGCTGGTCTGAACTTGCTCAATATGCAATCGAGCTACTGGCCTGTCCTGCATCCAGCGTGCTTTCTGAATGGACATGCAGTGCTGCTGGAGGGTTTGTAATGGATCAAAGAGTGTGCCTGTCCACAGACTCCATTGATAGGCTCACATTTTTAAAAATGAATCAGTTCTGGATCAGCAGCAATCAAGCCCCTGATGCTGATGCAACTGATTTGCTAGGGATGTGGGATCCCTTGAAGACTGCCTATGATGCATATCCTATTCCTCCTGAATCCTGATGATGCTAGCTCCCAACAATATTTTTGGTTTAGGGTACCTCCAACACCCAAGGCCCAATTTTTCTGCACCTGTTTGCCTGGGCCATGGCATTATAATGTTCAATGTGTTTATTGAGTTTGACAGGAAAAATACAAGAACAGAAACAGAAAAAAAATAATACAATCATGCATCATAACAATGTTAATATATATATGTTTTTTATAGCATCGCAAACAAGGTGCATGAGGGGATAGTGTCCATCGGGCACCACCAACACAGGCATGGACAGGGATTGGGTCGAGGGTATGGGATATTGCTCGTCCTCTCAGGCACCCCAACTGGGAACAAACTGTGCCGAGAGGGAATGGGCGATGCAATCCTATATTGTGTTTCTATACAGGCTTGGCTCAATGGTATCAATAGATAAGCTATCAGAGGTATCGCGTGGAGCCAGTCAGGTCAATATAAAGCTTAGAGCCAGCTGTGTTGGAGGGCACCACACCGAGTGTGTGTGCTACAAGTATCCTTGTCTATAAGGTGAATATGTGGCTTGATATACAGGCATGACAGAAAAAGGAGAAAAGAAGCAGGGAAATAGAATAGTAGGAGAGCAGAGAGAGGAAAAAAAAAGGGGGAGGGGGATAGGTAGGGGTCCCGGGGGGAGGCTGATTAAGTCGAGAGCAATGAAAGGGAAAAGAACCGTTCAGGGTTGTTTTCCCACAACGGAATTGTATAGGCTCAAGGGGTTAGTAGGGTATGGTCAAAGCTAGCGGGTATGAAGTGATCCATCCATGGCTTCCACATCCTTTCCTGTGCCGTGGGTTTGTCTAAGACGATTGCTTAGATTCTGGCATGGATCATAGCTCTAGTTGTTCTACTTTTGGCTTCAGTAATGTTGAGATGTGGGAATTTCCAAGCTTTCACTATAGTTTGTTTTGCCGTGGTTGTGACCTGCAGGAGGAGTTTGAACTGGGTTCTGGTGATTCCTGTGGGGTCATTACAATTTTTAAAATAAAATACAACTGCAGGGCCTGAACCTGCAACCACCAAGAGTAACTGCGAGGGGTTACAGTGTTCTGCCACCATCAACACCCTACCTTATAAAGTTATGTACACTTTACCATCCTCCCATGAAAGGGAAACTATTCACAACAAAACTGAACTGGACACAAATGTCACTTAAACTAATGACCATAAATGCTTGAAGCCTGAACCATCCGGCAAAACGTTTCTCTCTTTGGAATGAAGCTTCTGAGACAAATGCAGATATAGTGGTCGTGGAAGAAACCCACTTTAAAACATCGAGCGCTCCAAAATATCAACAGAAGAACTTTCCCTTCATCCTTTCCGCAGAATACACGAAAACAAAACAAAAAAGTGTGGTGTATTTATAGCCATTAAAAACTCTGTCTCTTTCCAATTACATTTCTCCAAGATGGACACCAATGGATGGTATCTATAGGTATAGGTACTATAAATGGAAGGCTCTACACGATAGTAGGAGTGTATGCCCCGAATACGGGTCATGGCTCCTTCTATTGCAGGCTGTTTAAATGTATAAATCAGCACAAAAGAGGTAATCTTATTGTATATGGTGATTTCAACCTTGTTGTTGACTCTGATCTAGATGCCACAACAGCCAGGAAGACCAGAACATATTCACTTGCCAACCTTTTGTACAGAGAGGAATTGTATGATGCTTGGAGATCTCTACATGCTTTGGAAAGAGACTACACGTATGATTCTCCTAGATTTAACTCATACTCTAGAATTGACTGAGTCCTCGTGGAGAAATGGCTGTTACAGCAGGTGTCCAGCTCAGAAATCGCGGATATCACGTGGTCTGACCACGCAGCAGTAACTATCACAATTTCTGAGGGGCACTCTCCCTGCTACTTTCATATGGAGATGTAATGCCAACCTCCTTAATGATCCCACCACTAGGGAGGTCATCATGAATCATATAGAAAATTTCTTTGCCAATAATGTATCACCTAATGGGGATATATTTAACTTGTAGAACACCAATAAGGCTTATATAAGAGGGGTTATGACACAATTGGGAGCACGAATCAAAAAACGGAGATCTGACAGGACTAGAGTTGAGCGGACACCTGGATTTTCGGGTTTGGCGGGTTCGGCCAAACTTTGCGAAAAAGTCCGGGTTTGGTAACGAACTTGACCCGAACTTTACCCTGGACCCCGAACCCCATTGAAGTCAATGGGAACCCGAACTTTTCGGCACAAAAATGGCTGTAAAAAAGTTCTGGAAAGTGCTAGAGGGCTGCAAAAGGAAGTAAAATGGGGGTAAGAGTAGGAAAAGTGCCCTACAAAAAAATGGGGATAGGGAAAATAACTTAAAATCAAATAAAAAAAATAAAAATGGGATTGAGGGTGGAAAGGATTAGGAGCCTAGAGGTTGACTAGGGCGTGACCGTGGCAGTGTAGGTGGAAGTGGCGGTGGTGGAGGAGGAGGAGGAGGAGATAGCCAACACTTTTTGTTGTTGTTTGTTTTTTTTCTAATTGGGGTAGCCCTCAAAATATTGAGGCATATTCAAAAAAACAAGTATACCAATGGCTGTGTGAGGCCGGTCTAAATGACTATTCTGCACAAGGTACAGACAAGTCTTGTGGGATCCATGCCTGGTTCATTTTAATAAACGTTAGCTTGTCCACATTGGCTGTGGACAGACGGCTGTGCTTGTCTGTGATAACGCCCCCTGCCGTGCTAAACACACGTTCAGACAATACACTGGCTGCAGGGCAGGCCAGCACCTCCAAGGCATAAAGGGCAAGCTCAGGCCATGTGCCCAATTTGGAGACCCAGAAGTTAAATGGGGCAGACCCATCAGTCAGTACATGTACGCGTGTGCACACATACTGTTCCACTATGTTGCTGAAATGCTGCCTCCTGCTAAGACCTTGCCTATCAGCTGGTGGTGCGGTTTGTTGTGGTGGGCTGCTGACAAAGCTTTGCCACATTTCTGCCATGCTAACCCTGCCTTCTGAGGTGCTGGCAGTGCCACAGCTGCTTTGGTGGCCTCTTCCTCCTCCTCTGCCTTCGCCTTGTGCTTCCACTGAGCCACGGTGTCATTTGGGAATGCCCTCAGCATCACGTCTACCAGTGTGGAGCTTGTAGTCGCGCATCTTCCTCTCACGCTCCAGTGAGGGAATTGAGGACGGCACGTTGTCCTTGTAACGGGGATCCAGCAGGGTGGCCACCCAGTAATCGGTACAAGTTACAATGTGGGCAACTCGGCTGTCGTTGCGCAGGCACTGCTGCATGTAGCTGCTCATGTGTGCCAGGCTGCCCAAACGCAAAGACTAGCTGTCCTCTGTGGGAGGTGTTGTACCATCTGTGTCCTCTGTATCACCCCAGCCAGGCTCCAGTGATGCCCACGAGCTGCGTTGGGTGCCACCCTGCTGCGGTTCCTCCTCCTCCTCATCATCTTCCTCGTCCTCCTCATCCTCCAGAACTGTGCCCTGGCTTGAATATTTTTTACCTGGCCTATGCTGGTGCAGGAACCCACCCTCCGAGCCACTTGTGAATGACTGGCCTGATAACCGTGGAAATGACCCCTCTTCCTCCTCCTGTGCCACATCCTCTTCCATCATCGCCCGAAGTGTCTTTTCAAGGAGACATAGAAGTGGGATAGTAATGCTGAGAACAGAGTCATCGGCACTGGCCATGTTGGTGGAGTACTCGAAACACCGCAATACGGTACACAGGTCTCGCATGGAGGCCTACTCGTTGGTGAGGAAGTGGTGCTGTTCCGAAAGAGCGACTGACTCGTGCGTGCTGCAGCTGAAACTCCACTATTGTCTGCTGCTGCTCGCACAGTCTCTCCAGCATGTGTAAGGTGGAGTTCCACCTTGTGGGCACGTCGCATAGGAGTCGGTGAGCGGGAAGGCCGAAGTTCCGTTGCAGCACAGATAGGCGAGCAGCAGTAGGGTGAGAACGCAGAAAGCGCGCACAGACAGCCCGCACTTTCTTCAGAAGCTCTGACATATCCGGGTAGTTTTTTAGAGATTTCTGTAAAACCAAATTCAGCACATGCACCAGGCAAGGGATGTGCATATAGCTAGGCCCAGAGCCGCTACGAGATTTCACCCATTGTCGCACACCACCAGGCCAAGCTTGAGGCTCAGTGGCAACAACCACTCATCAGTCTGTTATTCAATGCCCGTCCACAGCTCTTGCGCAGTGTGGGTTTATCCCCCAAACATATCAGTTTTAAAAGAGCCTGCTGTCGTATCCCCCTGGATGTGCTAAAGTTGGTGGTTAAGGTGTTATGCTGAGCGGATGAGGAGGTGGTAGAGGAGGAGGAAACGCAGTAGGAGAAGGAGGCAATAGGAGGCAAAGAGAAATGCCCTGCAATCCTCGGTGACAGAAGGACATGCGCCAAACGGCTAGCCGCCTCAGGCCCACCCGCCACTACATTAGCCAGTGTGAAGTTAGCAAGATATAGCATCCCTGCCCATGCTTACTGGTCCATATATCAGTGGTTATGTGGACCTTGCCACGGATGGCGTTGCGCAGTGCTCACTTGATCTTGTCCCGACTTGTTTGTGCAGGGAAGGGATGGCTTGCCTGGAAAAGTAGTGACGGCTGCGAACCGCATACTATGGGACAGCCACTGCCATCAGGTTTTTAAAACTGTCCGTGTCCTCCAGACGGAATGACAGCATTTCAAAGGCCAGGAATTTTGCAATGCTGGCATTCAGGGCCAGGGATCGCGGGTGGATAGGGGGGTACTTCCTCTTTCACTCCAGTGTTTGGGAGATGGAGAGCTGTAAGCTTTCATGGGACCGTGTGGAAATGCTTGGGTACGGTGGCAGACATGGTGGCATTGCTATCACATGCTCTGTTTGCTGGATGGCAGGTGACACTTTCACTGTAGAGGTGGAGTAAGAGGCCGAGGCAGCAGCAGAAGAGGAAGCAGGAGGAGGCCGAGACTTTTCTTGGGTTTTGAGGTATTTTTTCCAATGCAGCGTGTGCCTTGAATTTAGATGCCTGATCATGCAGGGTGTGCTCAGGTTTTGAACATTTATGCCTCGCTTCAGGCTGTCATTGCACAGCGTGCAAACCACTCGTGTCTTGTAGTCAGCAAATTGTCTGAAGAACTGTCACGTGGGGGAACGCCTTTGAGCTGCCTTTGGTCTGCCTTTGGTCTGCTAGGTCCCTGGGTGCAGTGGGTAGTAGCAGGCATACTATCTAGGGGACGCTCGCTCCGCTTTTGCAACCTGCTTCCTCTTTTGCTGTGCTGGTGCCTCTGTGCGACCACCACCTCTTCCTCCAAACTGCACACGTCACTCACATGACCCTCATTCCATGTGGGGTCTAGGACCTCATCATCCTCCTAAACATCATCTTCCACCCACCCTTCACCACTGCCCTCCTTGTCAGCCTGCACACTGTGGAAAGCTGCAGCAGTTGGCACCTGTGTTTTGTCATCATCAGAGACGTGCTGCGCTGGTGTTTCCATGTCCTCATCCTGCAACAGAAGTGGTTGGGCATTGGTGCACTCAATGTCTTTCACTTCTGGGGCAGGGCTATGTGGATGGCCCAAGGAAATCACACCAGGAGAGTCATCAAAAAGCATAAGAGTCTGTTGCGTGACTTGGGGCTCAGACTGCTTGGCTAATTTACAAGGGGCTGAGGTGACAGACAGATGGCCATGGGGTTCAGGGGCCAACTCTGAGCTTTCATCAAGGGACCGGGAGGGAGACAATGTAAAGGAACTGGAGACATTGTCAGCCACCTAATCTACCATCGCCTGTACTTGTTCTGGCCTCACCATTCCTTGAGCGACATTTGGGCCTACCATATAACGCTGAAGGTTCTGTCGGCTACCTGAGGAAGGTGTTTCACTTAGACCACATCCTCTCCTTCCAACAGGAGCTTCACCAACACCCCCAACACCAGTAGCACCAGCAGCAAGATGACCACGTCCCTTATTTGACGCTCTCCTCATTCTGCCCGCAAATGTACTATGTAGCACTATTTATTAATGCAAAAAAAAAAAATGAATAATAAATTCTTCTTTTTTTTTTGGAAAACAGCAATGTAGACGCACTTTTATTTTTGTGCAAGAAATGCACCGCTCACACCAAGAGCAGGAACCTCTCCCTATAGAACTAGGAGATGATTATAGAACAATACTCTGTCCCTCACAGGAGCAGCAGGAACCTCTCCCTATAGAACTAGGAGATGATTTTAGAACAATAATCTGTCCCTTACAGCACCACTAGGAACCTCTCCCTATAGAACTGGGAGATGATTATAGAACAATAATCTGTCCCTTACAGCTACAGCAGGAACCTGACCCTATAGCAGTAGGAGATGATTTTAGAACAATAATCTGTCCCTTACAGCAACAGCAGGAACCTGACCCTATAGCAGTAGGCGATGATTTTAGAACAATAATCTATCCCTTACAGGAGTAGCAGGAACCTCTCCCTATAAAACTAGGAGATGATTATAGAACAATAATCTGTTCCTTACAGCAACAGCAGGAACCTGACCCTATAGCAGTAGGCAATGGTTTTAGAACAATAATCTGTCCCTTACAGGAGCAGAAGGAACCTCTCCCTAGAGAACTAGGAGACAATTTTAGAACAATAATCTGTCCCTTACAGCACCATCAGTAACATCTCCCTATAGAACTAGGAGATGATTATAGAAAAATAATCTGTCCGTTACAGCAACAGCAGGAACCTGACCCTATAGAAGTAGGCGATAATTTTAGAACAATAATCTGTTCCTTACAGGAGGAGCAGGAACCTCTCCCTATAGAACTAGGAGACGATTTTAGAACCATAATCTGCCCCTTACAGCACCAGTAGAAACCTGACCCTATAGCAGTAGGCGATGATTTTAGAACAATAATCTGTCCCTTACAGCAACAGAAGGAACCTGACCCTATAGCAGTAGGCGATGATTTTAGAACAATAATCTGTCCCTTACAGGAGCAGCAGGAACCTTTCCCTATAGAACTAGGAGATGATTATAGAACATTAATCTGTCCCTTACAGCAACAGCAGGAATCTGACTCTATAGCAGAAGGAGATGATTTTAGAACAATAATCTTTCCCTTACAGCAACAGCAGGAACCTGACCCTATAGCAGTAGGCGATGATTTTAGAACAATAATCTGTCCCTAACAGGAGCAGCAGGAACCTCTCCCTATATAACTAGGAGACAATTTTAGAACAATAATCTGTCCCTTACAGCACCAGCAGGAACCTCTCCCTATAGAACTAGGAGATGATTATAGAACAATAATCTGTCCGTTACAGCAACAGCATGAACCTGACCCTATAGCAGGAGACGATGATTTTAGAACAATAATCTGTCTCTTACCGGAGCAGCGGGAACCTGTCCCTATAGAACTAGGAGACAATTTTAGGACAATAATCTGTCCCTTACAGCACCAGCAGGAACCTCTCCCTAGAGAACTAGATGATTATAGAACAATAATCTGTCCGTTACAGCCACAGCAGGAACCTGACCCTATAGCAGTAGGCAATGATTTTAGAACAATATTCTGTCCCTTACAGGAGCAGCAGGAACCTCTCCCTATGGAACTAGGAGACAATTTTAGAACAATAATCTGTCCCTTACAGCACCAGCCGGAACCTCGCCCTATAGAACTAGTAGATGATTATAGAACAATAATCTGTCCCTTACAGCAACAGCAGGTACCTGACCCTATAGTAGTAGGCGATGAATTTAGAACAATAATCTGTCCCTTACAGGAGCAGCAGGAACCTCTCCCTATAGAACTAGGAGACGATTTTAGAACAATAATCTGTCCCTTACAGCACCAGCAGGAACCTCTCCCTATAGAACTAGGAGATGATTATAGAACAATAATCTGTCCCTTAAAGCAACAGCAGGAACCTGACCCTATAGTAGTAGGCGATTATTTTAGAACAATAATTTGTCCCTTACAGGAGGAGCAGGAACCTCTCCCTATGTAACTAGGAGACAATTTTAGAACAATAATCTGTCCCTTACAGCACCAGCAGGAACCTCTCCCTATAGAACTAGGAGATGATTATAGAACAATAATCTGTCCCTTACAGCAACAGCAGGAACCTGACCCTATAGCAGTAGGCGATGATTTTAGAACAATAATCTGTCCCTTACAGGAGCAGCAGGAACCTCTCCCTATAGAACTAGGAGACAATTTTAGAACAATAATCTGTCCCTTACAGTACCAGCAGGACACTGACCGTATAGCAGTAGGCCATGATTTTAGAGCAATAATCTGTCCCTTACAGGAGCAGCAGGAAACTCTCCCTATAGAACTAGGAGATGATTATAGAACAATAATCTGCCCCTTACAGCAACAGCAGGAGCCTGACCCTATAGCAGTAGGCAATGAATTTAGAACAATAATCTGTTCCTTACAGCAACATCAGGAATCTGACCCTATAGCAGTAGGCCATGATTTTAGAACAATAATCTGTCCCTTATAGGAGCAGCAGGAACCTCTCCCTATAGAACTAGGAGATGATTATAGAACAATAATCTGTCCCTTACAGCAACAGCAGGAACCTGACCTATAGCAGTAGGCAATGATTTTAAAACAATAATCTGTCCCTTACAGCAACAGCAGGAACCTGACCCTATAGCAGTAGGCGATGATTTAGAACAATAATCTGTCCCTTACAGGAGCAGCAGGAACCTCTCCCTATAGAACTAGGAGACGATTTTAGAACAATAATCTGTCCTTTACAGCACCAGCAGGAACCTCTCCCTATAGAACTAGGATATGATTATAGAACAATAATCTGTCCCTTACAGCAACAGCAGGAACCTGACCCTATAGCAGTAGGCAATGATTTTAGGACAATAATCTGTCCCTCAAAGCAGTAGACTCTACCTAGTCCAGAATCAGATCGTTCTGTAATGCAGGATGAGATCTGCAATCTGTCCCTCAAAGCAGTAGTAGTAGTAATCTCAACCTAGTCCAGAATCAGATCGTTCTGTAATGCAGGATGAGATGTTATTATATCTGCAATCTGTCCCTCACAGAGCCGGCAGCATCCTCTCCCTACACTAGCCTGAGAGCATGTGACATGCAGCACTATGTGACTCCAGCTTATACAGAGGCTGTGTCACATGATGCGCTGGGCAATCACAGCCATGCCATTAGTAGACATGGCTGTGATGGCTTCTAAGGGCAAACCAGTGAAAGGCTTGTTGATTGGCTGCCCTGCAGCTATTCAACAGGCGGGATAAAATACCCAAACCCAAAACTTTTTTCAAATGTCCGGGTTCGGGTCCGGGTCTTGGACACCCCAAAGTTCGGTATGGACTCGAACTTTACAGTTCAGGTTCGCTCATCTCTAGACAGGACACAAAAAATTCTGTCTGATCTCCGGGACCTAGAGAGATTAAACAAAGACAATCCCAATATCTCTAATGCCACTAAAATAACTGAGTTTCACACAGAACTCCGTACATTACTACAGGGGACTCATGCTTTCCTCCTTAACCGCCTCCAATTAAAGTATTACTCCTCCCACAACAGGGCAGGCAAATTCATAGCATCCAGAATCAAAAATCAAAAAACGAAGTCCAGAATACCATTCCTACTTCACTCAAAAACCAAACAAAAGCTGACCAACCCCAAGCATATTGCGGATGCATTTGCGGACTATTATGGGTCCCTATACAATTTGAAAGACGACACTTCCACACCCCAACCCACAAATGAAGCAATAACTAACTTTTTATAAAAACTAAATCTCCCTACTATCACCCCTTCAGAGCTAGAATCTCTAAATCACCCCTTTACAAACTCGGAAATCATAAAAGTAATAAAATCAATGCCGACTTGCAAATCCCCAGGGCCCGATGGGTTTATGTGTGAATATTACCAAAACATTTCATAGCAAATTGACCCCTTACTTAAACAAAGTTTTCACAGCTGCAGCACACAAATCGGCCTTCCCTCCAGAAATGCTAAGAACGCATATTGTCACCCTCCCTAAACCTGGGAAAGCCCATGACACACCTGCAAACTTCCATCCTATTTCACTGCTCAATGTGGATGTTAAATTATACGCTAAACTCATTTCGCATAGAATGAAAGATGTAATTCCCAAACTCATAAAACCCGATCAAATGGGGTTTGTGCAAGGTCAACAAACATCTGATGTGACTAGAAGAGTAATAGACGTTGTGTACTCGGCCGAGCGAAGTCGGATGCCTTCTCTGCTCCTTTCCATAGATGCAGAGAAGGCGTTCGACAGGGTCCATTGGCGCTACATGTCTCAGACTCTAAGCAAATTCGGGTTGCAGGCAATGATTCTATCCGCAATATTGGCCCTATACTCATCCCCCTCAGCGCAGGTATATACAGAGAGCTTATTTTCTAAACCCTCATTTGAAACAGCACTAGACAAGGATGTCCATTATCTCTTACAATTTTTAATCTAATGATTGAACCCTTAGCAGAAAGAATATGCACGGATCCACTAGTTTCAGGGTTTCTTCTGAAAGATTTTAACTTGTTTGCGGACAATATTATTTTGATGTTGACCAACCCACTAACCTCACTCCCTAAAGTTCACGCAATTCTAACAGAATTCAGTCAGTTATCCTATTATAAAGTGAACCACTCAAAGTCACTGATTTTAAACCTTGGAATCCCTAAGAGAGCGAAGCAGGCACTCCAAGGGGACCTCCCATATAACTGGCTGAGGGGGGATCACATACCTAGGTATTACTATCACTCAGTCATGCACATCCCTGGAAGAAGCGAACTACAAACCAATACTGACCAAATTAGACAACCAACTTAAGAACTTAGCGAAGACGGAACTCTCCTGGGTAGGAAGACTTGCAGCTTTCAAGATGATGATCCTCCCTCAAATACTCTATTTATTTAGAGCATTGCATACCCCTTTAAAGCAGACCCACTTAAAGGCACTGAACTCGACGCTGAGACAATTTATATGGCAGGGCAAAAGAACGCGCTGTTCTCACACATACTTGATCAAACATAGAAGGGTAGGAGGCATGGGAATGATTGATCTCAGGGATTAACACACGGCGGTTCATGCAGATCACTTGAAACACTGGTTCAGCCACTCAGTTGAACCACTATGGACCGATATAGAAAAGGCTTTGAATAAAACATCCGACCTTAGTTCCTTACTATATGCTGATGTATGGAAACCCTTAGATCTTAAAACCTTGCCAACCATAACAAAAGCCTCTTTAATAGCGTGGAGATTAATCACACAACCCACTCATCATTTCCCCAAACCACCCAAGATAGACATCCCCCTCTCCACCTTACAGCACACTATCCAAGACCTAAGTATAAAGGGTTGGGATAAAAAAGGAGTGAAATAGATTAAAGATTTTTATGATCAAGGGAAGCTTCTAACTAGAGTTGAGCGGACACCTGGATGTTCGAGTTCGTTGGGTTCGGCCGAACTTCGTGAAACCGCTCGGGTTCATCACCGAACTCGATCTGAACTTGACCCTGGACACCGAACCTCATTGAAGTCAATGGTGACCCGAATTTTTGGGCACAAAAATGGCTGGAAAAAAGTCATGGAAATGGCTAGAAGACTGTAAAAGGAAGCAAAATGGGGGTAAGAGTAGGACAAGTGCTCTGCAAACAAATGTGGATAGGGAAATAACTTAAAATCACATAAAAAAAATAAAAATGGGAGGAGGAGGTGGATGTGGAGTAAGAGCCTAGAGGTTGACTAGGCCGTGACCGTGGCAGTGTAGGTGGAAGTGGCGGTGGTGGAGGAGGAGGAGGAGGAGGAGGTAGCCAACACTGTTATTTGTTTGTTTGTTTTTTTTTTTCTAATTGGGGTAGCCCCCAAAATATTGAGACATATTGAAAAAAAAAAAAGGATACCCATGGCTGTGTGAGGCCGGTCTAAATGTCTATTCTGCACTAGGTACAGACAAGTCTTGTGGGATCCATGCCTGGTTCATTTTAATAAAGGTTAGCTTGTCCACGCTTGTTGTAGACAGGCAGCTGCGCTTGTCTGTGATAACGCCCCCTGTCATACTAAACACACGTTCAGACAATACACTGGCTGCAGGGCAGGCCAGAACCTCCAAGGCATAAAGGGCATTGGGTGCCACCCTGCTGTGAACACGGTTCCTCCTCCTCCTCATCATCCTCGTCCTCCTCATCCTCCAGAACGGTCCCCTGGCTTGAAAATTTTTGACCTGGCCTATGCTGGTGCAGGAACCTACCCTCCGAGCCACTTGTGAATGACTGGCCTGATAACCGTGGAAATTACCCCTCTTCCTCCTCCTCTTCCTCCTGTGCCACATCCTCTTCCATCATCGCCCGAAGTGTTTTTTCAAGTAGACATAGAAGTGGGATAGTAACGCTGAGAACAGCGTCATCGGCACTGGTCATGTTGGTGGAGTACTTGAAACGCCGCAATATGGTACACAAGTCTCGCATGGAGGCCCACTCGTTGGTGGTGAAGTGGTGCTGTTCCGCAGAGCGACTGACCCGTGCATGCTGCAGCTGAAACTCCACTATTGCCTGCTGCTGCTCGCACAGTCTCTCCAGCATGTGCAAGGTGGAGTTCCACCTTGTGGGCATGTTGCATAGGAGGCGGTGATCAGGAAGGCCGAAGTTCTGCTGCAACGCAATGCAAAGCAGGATGTGCTGAAGTTAGTGGTGAAGGTGTTACTCTGAGCGGATGAGGAGGTGGTAGAGGAGGAGGAGGCAACAGGAGGCAAAGAGAAATGCCCTGCAATAGTGTTGAACGAACCCGGACTGTAATGTTCGGGTCCGTACCGAACTTTCGGGTGTCCGGTACCTGGACCCGAACACGGCCATTTCAAAAAACGTTCGGGTTCTGGGTTCTGGTAGTTGATCACGCATGTTGAATAGCTGCAGGGCAGCCAATCAACAAGCGTTTCACTGGTTTGCTACGGTAATCATCCGTATCGACACTACCGAAGATTCCCGTTTGGTCACTTTGCGAACAACTAACCGACGGGACGTCGATAAGTTGTACGCACTAGTTGATGGTCTTGGGTCTTGGGCTTGCAAAAAACTTTACCGGCACAAGCCCAGGTCCATGGCCTGTGGGCTTTCAAGCCATGCCTGGGCTTGTAATGTCAGGCCCAAGCAAGTTGTGATAACGTCCCGTAAAGAGAAACGGAGGACAACGGAGGAGGAGGAGATGGTGGAGGAGTAGGCGAGTCTCATTGTGGAAGTGGTGATTGAAGTCGTGTAGGACGAAACGTAACGCA
>BLSH010164099.1:117502-132284 GCA_018402905.1 Glandirana rugosa | reverse complement strand
AAGAGACAGGTCCATACCTCTCTTAATACAAGAAAGGATTTTGCTTGCTTTGGAAACTGCAGCTTGGCATTGCATGCCATTATTAAGCTTATGATCTACCAGAACCCCCAAATCCTTCTCCACTATGGATTCCCCCAGTTGTACTCCCCCTAGTATGTACGATGCATGCATATTCTTAGCCCCCAAGTGCATAACTTTACATTTATCAACATTAAACCTCATTTGCCACATGGTTGCCCAATTAGACAGTGCATTGAGGTCGGCTTGTAAGTTGGAGACATCCTGCAAGGAAGTTATTCCACTGCATAGCTTGGTGTCATCTGCAAACACTGAAATTGTACTTTTAATCCCAGACCCTATATCATTTATAAATATATTGAAAAGCAAGGGTCCCAACACTGAACCTTGGGGTACACCACTGATAACCTTAGACCATTCAGAATAAGAATCATTAACCACTACTCTCTGAATTCGGTCTTTTAGCCAGTTTTCTATCCATTTACAAATTGATCTTTCCAAACCTGTAGACTTTTTCTCAAATGTCCGGTTTCGGGTTCGAGACATGGACACCCTAAAGTCTGGTACGAACCTGTGCTTTACAGTTCGGGTTCGCCCAACTCTAGTTGGCATCAAAATGTGCCAGCCTGGATGCGGTGAAGTACCACCTAAAAGTGATTTTTTGGGTTAGTTCCCAGTGTGGAGCATTGTGTCGATTTATAGATAGATTGTAGTGCTGTAGTCCATTGTCTGTCAGTAATTAATAAACTCCAACGAAATTGATACAAATAGTGATCTAAACACCTTAAATTAGACAAATAAATAAATAAGTAATGTGTGTGTAAACTGTGTATGATCACCAAAGGTACAATAAAATTAAATAGTAAATGCAACGAAAGAGAGTCCATAGTGAAGAAGAAACTTGGCTGGTGATGTTCAAACTAGTTCTTCTTGGAGATAAACCAAGGGATAAATTGTAAAGTGCCCGTGAGGGAAAAATATTCAAAACAAAGTCAATATATAATAAATAATTCAGTCAGGGTGGAAGTAGCAAACAGCAGCTTGTACGAAACTCCAACCCCTTCCGGAGTGGAGGCTTACCAGAAAGAAGGTGTAAAAACGCCTCTATATGGACCAATTGTAGTGTTCCCGATATCCAGCTCCTATCGGATCGCGTCACACACTCCGTGATTCCTCGACCACAACTACCATCAGGATCCTAAGGGCCAAAACCTAGCTATCCAGGGAAGGATAGGAGGGAAGGGGGCAGGGGATGCTCCAACAGAGGTCCAGAGGTCAGTTCAGATGGAAATAAAAAGCAGAAAACTTGCCATAGTATAAAAAACCTCAATGACGAGGCGGCTGTTTTTATTCCAAAAATTATAATAAAATTCCACAAGCTTGTAGACAATTAAAACGAAAGTAATGGGTAACGCAGCAATCAACAGGTCAGCAGCGTCCAATGCGTTTTGTGTTAATACACGTCGTCTGGGGGCTGCTGACCACCTAGAAAGCCACGTTTAAATAAGGTATTAGCAGGTCGTCATCATGACCGCACTTCCGGCCTCAGCAGGCTGGCGTGCGTTCCAATGATTGCACTTCCGGTTTTAGCAGACCAGCATGCGTTTCAATTACAACTTCCGGTTTGTAAACTGGTAGCAAACAAGATTACAATACGTGTAAAGCCACCCGAAAGGAGGGTCTGCACTTATGCCAGATCACCCCTTCCAGGTGCACATATACAGATTTCAGTGTAGCAGAATAACAATTCATAAGTGTATCCGGCGACCTATGTCCCGCAAGATGACCCAGAAGTACGTCATCGGGACACACTCGTTCAACACGCGCCTCGTCCAGAGACATAAAGTTCAGTGGTTCGCCATAGATACACAGGGTAAAAACCGGGCATGATATGGATACATTTTAAAAAAAGTATTACAAATCTCATATTAATAAAAGTATAATCGGTGACCCCAGTCCCGCAAGACGACCCGGAAGTACGTCATCGGGACACAGTCACTCAACAGGCGCCTCATCCCGAGACATAGGGTTCCAGGGGTCCGCCGGGGATACAAAGGATAAAATGGGCTTGGTACAGATACACTTGAAATTGTTACGAATCTTATATTGATAAAATAGACACGTCACTTGCGTCCCGGTGACGTACTTCCGGAATCACCATGTCCGGAGCCACATTGACCCGGAAGTGACCAACGGTTTCTCAAAAACAAACCCATGTTGGGTACACCTGCATATTCTTGATCTGAAAGGTTGAAAATCAAATCCTCTGGATTTTTAAAACATTCAATCCACAGTATGATGGTTAAAATTATAGCAAACATGGAAAATGTGTACAAAATGAGTAATCACAATAAGTATACGTGCCAGCAGAAAGTATTTGCCAATTGTTAAAAATTATTAAAAATTAAAAATTGTTAAAAATTATAAAGAATCAATGTAGTTCCTTAGACAGAGGTAAAGATCCCACTAGGATGTATAAAAAGAAAATAATCAGATGCTTTTATACAAATCAGGGATACATATCAGAAATATCATTATATCCCAGATCTTCTTATGTATCAACATAACTTATAGAGGAATATGTCCAGGGAAGATAAAGTGGCATGTGTACAAATGATAAAAATATATTATGGAAAATATGAAAACTTGTGGGTATAGGGGATGATATTGGTACGGGAGACCGGGCTAAACGTATGCTTTGTTGATATACGCGTTTATATCCCAGTCTGTGTTTAACCCAAAAGGGGAATGACTTTTTAACTCATAAATCCAATAGACTTCTAATTGTGACACACCCCTAACCGAATCTCCTCCCCGCCAGGGAGGGACATATCTGTCAATGACAGAAAACACAGTACCTGTCAGGTTTTTATCATGAACCCTCTAAAAATGTTTAAGGACACTATGATTTGTTTTTCCTTTGATGATGTTAGTTATGTGTTCACTTATGCGAATTGAAAAGGTTCTGGTGGTCCTTCCCACATATTGCTTGCCACATGGGCAGGTAAGCAGGTATACTACATTCCTAGTTTTGCATGTACAGAAACATTTAATCTGGTAAACAGTGTTAGTTGTGGTTGAAGAGAAACTTGTAATCTTTCTACTCACACAACCATTTAACCTGATAACTCTGCATTTACGGCAGGGGTAAAAACCCTTTAAATCTTGGAAGAAGCTGATCTTCTTGGGAGGTTCTAAGACGTTAGGAGCAACTTTATGTCGTAAAGCTGGAGCTCCCCTAAAAATGACTTTGGCTTGTGGTGGTAACAGTGGGCCCAGAACACGGTCACTCTGTAGAATATTCCAATGCTTTTTGAAAATATTTTGAATCTGTCTATGTTGCAAGGAAAAGGAGGTAAAAAAGGACCACTTATAGTCATTCTCTTTCATATTATTTTTGGGTTTGGTATCGAGCAATGTTGTTCTATCCGTTGCAAGGGCTTTATTAATTTCTGTGTTAACATCGTTAAGGTTATAACCCCTCTCAATAAATCTCTTCTTCAAGATGTCTGCCTGCACAACAAAATCCAGGGTATTCAAGCAATTTCTTCTTAGTCTCAGGAACTGGCTGCGAGGGACAGATTTAAGCCAGGAGTAATGATGGCAGCTATCCTTAGGTATATAGCCATTTCTGTCAGTTGGTTTAAAGTATGTCTTAGTGCTAATACGACCATCTTTGATCCTAATTTCTAGATCCAGGAAGTGAATATTCGTTTTGCTGTGTTCATATGTAAGAGAGATGCCCCTATTATTGGAGTTCAGGGTGGTGAAAAACTGGTCTAACTCTTCAACAGGGCCATTCCAAAGGAGGAGCACATCGTCGATGTACCTGGCCCACAGCAGCAACTGGGGTTGGTGGAGGGTATAAACAACATCTTCTTCCCACTTGGCCATAAAAAGATTTGCCAAGCTGGGGGCAAATTTAGCCCCCATGGCCACTCCCTTCACTTGTTTGTAAAATTTGTTGCCAAACCAAAAATAATTGTGTGTTGCTGCAAACTCAAGTAGTTCCATGATATAGTCTTTCTGAATATCAGGTAGCATGAGGTCGGACATTAGGAAATGAGTAACTGCCTCGATCCCCATCTCATGTGGTATACAGGTGTAAAGGGAAGCTACATCTGCTGTAGCGATCAGACACTGAGTATGTATCTGGGTCCGGTTTAGGAGGTTAATGACATCCTTGGTATCCTGTAAGTAGGACAGAGTTTTCCTGACTAAAGGTTGAAGGAAGTGATCCACATATCTGCCCATCCGGGAGGTAATGAAATCTATTCCACTCACTATTGGCCTCCCGGGTGGGTTTTGTATATCTTTGTGGATTTTTGGTAAGTAATACAAAATGGGAATACGTGGGCCCATTACTTTCGTTTTAATTGTCTACAAGCTTGTGGAATTTTATTATAATTTTTGGAATAAAAACAGCCCCCTTGTCATTGAGGTTTTTTACACTATGGCAAGTTTTTTGCTTTTTTTTATTTTATATGGCCTCTGGACCTCTGTTGGAGCATCCCCTGCCCCCTTCCCTCCTATCCTTCCCTGGATAGCTAGGCTTTGGCCCTCAGGATCCTGATGGTAGTCGTGGTCGAGGAATCACGGAGTGTGTGACGCGATCCGATAGGAGCTGGATATCGGGAACACTACAATTGGTCCATATAGAGGCGTTTTTACACCTTCTTTCTGGTAAGACTCCACTCCGGAAGGGGTTGGAGTTTCGTACAAGCTGCTGTTTGCTACTTCCACCCTGACTGAATTATTTATTATATATTGACTTTGTTTTGGATATTTTTCCCTCACGGGCACTTTACAATTTATCCCTTGGTTTATCTCCAAGAAGAACTAGTTTGAACATCACCAGCCAAGTTTCTTCTTCACTATGGACTCTCTTTCGTTGCATTTACTATTTAATTTTATTGTACCTTTGGTGATCATACACAGTTTACACACACATTACTTATTTATTTATTTGTCTAATTTAAGGTGTTTATATCACTATTTGTATCAATTTCGTTGGAGTTTAGCGCCACCCCCTACATACAATTTCCCATTTTACGATTAGTTTGGTCGTCGTGGGTGGCAGCTCACTCCTCACAGCCTAGCGCTGTAATATTGCTTTTATATTTACATTGTCTGTCAGTATATTGTGAGCCCAGGTCTTGTTCCCATAATATGTGTGCATTTGTTTTGGCAAATTCTCTTATTGATTGCAAAGTATTATATATTAGTGATATCCCTTTTATTTTTGAGTTTGTGTTCATAAGGAAGTTTCCTATTGTTGCTAGGGGGATTGGGGTTAGGAGTGGCAATATTTTGTGGAGGCAGTTCCTTATTCTGACGTAGGTGTAGAATTCGTGATTGGGAGTGCAAATTCCCTTTAGATTTGATTCAATGTTTTGATTTCAGTATTGGATAGGATGTCTTTAATGAATTGAATGCCTTTGATTTTCCACAATTTTAGATTTAAGTCTAAGGACATTTGTTCCAGAATGCCTATAGATATGATATTTCAAGGTTGGGGCGTCGTTTACCTTTGTGTTTTTTTTAATTAATTTGTTCCAGCAGTGTGCTGTGGCTTTAAGTGTAGGGGTTGCTGCCGATGGTATTTTTGTACCTAAGGACATGGTTGGTAGACAGTCACCCAAGTTTCTTTTGGGGATAAAGATTGCTTCCATGTCTGACCATGGTTTAGCGGGTCGTGTAGCGAACCAATCTTGGATTGGCGCTATGATTGATGCTATGTGGTAATCTTCAAAATCTATTGTGCCCGCCCCTCCAGCCAATTTGTGTTTAATCAATTTGGAGCGAGCACATTTAGGCTTTTTTCCTTGCCATATGAATTTTTGGAAGACCCTTTGCAAATAGTTCCAGTGGACTCTATCGAATGCCTTCTCTGCATCTAAGGATAGAAGCAGAGAAAGCGTTCCGCTGGTTTCGGCGTGGTGAATTACGTTTATCATTCTGCTAGTAGCATCTGCTGCTTGTTGTCTCTTGGTGAAGCCTGTTTGACCACTGTGTATGAGAAAGGGCATTATGTTTAGTAGTCTTGTGGCTATAGTTTTGTAATATATTTTTAAGTCTGGATTTAATAGGGAGATTGGACGGAAATTTTGAGGGCTGGTCAGCTCCTTCCCTGGTTTTGGCAGAGTGATAATTATGGCGTTCAGGTTTTCAGGTAAGAAGGTGGAAGAGGAGGCAGCATCGTTGAACAATTTTGTCATGTAAGGGAGTAGTTGTGAATAGAATGTCTTATAATATTCACCAGTTAAGCCATCGGGTCCTGGCGATTTATTAGGGGGGATCGATCAAACGGTTTGGAGTATTTCCTTTTCAGTGAAGGGGCTGTTGAGGCATTTCAACTGTTTTGCACTAAGTCTTGGTCCTTTAATCAAATCAAGAAACTGGTTAATTTCGTCATGGGATGGTTGTGATGTTGTTGGCTCGTTCTTTAGATTATATAAGTCGTTGTAGCAGGCACTAAAGGCATTGGCGATGTCTTGTGGGTTAGTCAATTTCTGTTTAGAGTGGGGGTGAATAATGTAGTCTATTCTTGACTTAGTTCTCTGTCCTTTCATTTTTCTGGCTAATGTTTTACCAGCTTTGTTGGAGGTGGCATAGAAGTTTGCTTTCAATTTCCTTTGGATTTTTTCAAAGGAGTGTAACAGTAGGGACCTAAGTTCATGTCTCATGGACAACAATTTTGAACTAGTGTGGGGGTTTGGGTTTGTCTTGTTTTGTGATTCGAGAATTTCAATTTGTGAAGTTAAGTCCGTAAGACACTGTGTCCTCTTTTTCTTGTATTGGGCACTCAATTGTATCAGTACCCCTCTAATAACCGCTTTATGGGTTTTCCACACCATGCTCGAGTCAGCCACTGCTCCTAAATTTTTTTCAAAATATTCTTTTAAACTTTTGGCTATTAAGGGAGTATAGTCTGGATTTTGTAGTATAAAGTTGTTAGCCCTCCACACTGAGGGTTGGCCATGATATGAATTATCTTTGATCGAGATGGAAATTGGAGCGTGGTCAGACCAAGTCATGGTGTGGGTCGTAGATGTCAAAACATTTTGTAGTAGCCATTTATCAACTAAGAATAAGTCAATTCTCTAATATGACTTGTGCATTGGGGAAAAATATGTAAAATCTTTTTCTAGTCCATGCTGACATCTCTAGACGTCGTAGAGGTCTTGTGATTTTATGAATTGCTTTAGTGGGGATTCTCTCCTTTTGGTGGAGTTCTTGGAGTCAAGGTGGGCATCTGCAGTCATATTAAAGTCTCCACATAGTGTCAAGTTGCCTTTTTTGATTGGATTGGCAATTCTCATTACGACATGCAGAAGTTTTAGTGGGCGGCAGTTTGGGGCGTATAAGTTTATGATTGTGTAGTCTCTTTTATTAATCGTGTTTATTAAAATGATGAATCGGCCATTTGGATCAGTCACTAACTTGTGTTGGTAGAAGGTGATGGAGTATTTTATAGCTATTAGTACTCCCCTCTTTTTGGCGGAGTAAGGGGCTGAGAATACAAATGGAAAATTTCCATGTGAACATTTAGGCTGTGCATTTTTCATAAAGTGTCTTTCTTGAACACATAAAATGTCACACCTTTTTTCTTGGCCCGTTTGCCAGAGAGACAGTCTCTTAGCTGGATGGTTAAGGCCGTGAGCATTCAATGATAAAATGTCTAATGGCATTGTGGATTAAGTTCTGTTATCAGGTGCGTATGTAACTTACTGTTAGGAGGTTCAGGTGGATTCCTTGAAGTAGTTAGTAGACAGATCTGTCTTGGAGAAAGTGAAGTCTGTGATGACTTGCTGTTGGAGTAAATTATTTTAGGCAGGCTTCCACTGGTAAAACAAAACTGTATTATTGAACAGTGTAACTGTGTTAGCATAAAAAACTGTTAGGAACAAGAAGGCAAAAAAAACAAAAAAAAAAACAAATCCCGAGCTAAATTTCATTTCTATGCCGTGTGGTTTTAGCAAGACGCGGTTTGAAGAGTGCTATATAGCTACCGCTGTGGGGTAAACAGTTTATTGGTAATACAACAAGCAGATTCTAACCTGCCATAGGGGGAGTTTAGACTGTGATTTCCGCCCTATATTGTTTCGAGGACAGCCCCTTCTTAAGGATTCCTCCTTCCTCTAGAGCAGGGGTAGGGAACCTGTGGCTCTCCAGCTGTTGTAGAACTACATTTCCCATCATGCTTCTGGGAGTAATTGTATCCATCAGCCTTGCAATGCCTCATGGGAAATGTAGTTCTACAACAGCTGGAGAGCCACAGATTCCCTACCCCTTCTCTAGAGCGTTGATCTTTTGGAGGACCATTTAGTTGTGGATGTTGGTTGTGATCCAACGGGGGCTCTGGAATAATTTCCCAGTTGTGCAAAAGGCGTAGACCCTCCTGTAGAGAATCAATTTTGTATACATTCCCCTGTTTAGCCACAATTAGTGTAGTTGGATATCTCCATTTGTACTGGATCTTGTGGTTGTTCAGACCTTTCGTGATGGGGTTTAGGTCTCTTCGCAGCTGTAGTGTGTATTTGGAAAGGTCTGGGTAAATTTGCAGATCTTCGTATGGGTGTGGTAACTTGGGTGTGTTTCTGACCCCTGTCAACAATTTTTCTTTGGTTTGAAAAAAGTGCACACACATCAATACATCTCTGGGCATGGATGCAGCAAAATGGCAAGGCTTTGATATTCTGTGAATGCGGTCAATTATTATATCCCTTGAAGACGCTTCTGGAATTAGTGTGCGTAAGAGGGTTTTGGCGTAGTTTTGTAGCTCTTGTGGTGGGATTGATTCTGGAATACCATGCAGTTTGACGTTGTTTCAACGAGATCTATCTTCTAAATCCGCTATTTTCGTTTTCATCCACTTTTGTTCATTTTTCACTTGTCAACGTCAATGATGTCATTGAAGGTAGAAATGCATTCTCCCAGACCGGTTTCTAGACATGACACTCTGTTTGTGACCTGGTTGATGTCAGTAGTAATTTTTGTGAAAAAGGATGAAAGATCGTTCATCAGGGATGTTTGGAGAGACATTAACATGTCTTTAAGGGTCGTGTCCAGCACAGGTTGCCCAGACGTGGGGAATTCTGCCATAGAGGACTTTAATGCCTGGTTGGCTGTAAGTGGAGTATATTCTTGTGTTACAGGGAGGGGTATCGATCCCTCCACATCTATTCTCATCCTCGCTTTAGCTGGGCTCCCTGTTATGTGGTTTTCACTTAAAAGAGGAGTAGGGGAGGTATGTCCTCTTGAGGTTGTATCTTCTGTAGTGTCGTTGGGTAGGTCTATGTAAGATCCATTATCTGAAGGAGCCGGTGGCTCAGTATTGTTCAGGTGTGGTTGTGGTGCTGGTTTAAAGAAGAAGGAGGTGAGTTTTTGGGGTACGTATTCCTCCGTTATTTTCCTGGACATCATGATGTACCAGATAAGTAGCTATAGTGGGCCTCAAAGACTATTTGCTGCAAGGACGCAAGTTGTTTCTTCATTCCCTCTGCCACAGTATGTCTAGTGTGTTGCAACCATGTTCTGCCTTTTCAGGCTATATCGACTGGAATATAGATTGTAGTTTGTATGGTGGTCTGTCCTTGCGCTGATTTTTTGCAGAAAGGGGGGTGTAGTGTGGTTACTGGCCAGTCAGATGGAGGAGAGGTAATTTATTTGTGTGTGCTCTGAGCAGGTTAGCTAGTAGGTAGCTGTTGAGAGTGACTGTTGCATGAGGGAATTTAATGGGAAAATTGCTAGGTTGCAGCCGGGACCCGGATTTGGCTGACCGGATGGCTGCTGCTGTGGAGGCCTTTTATTTACCGCTGAAACCAGGTGTTTGGGAGGGCTTCCTTTTGTTGTGCTGAGCTTTTGTCTGTACTTATCCCCCCGCTTCTCTGTGTTCCTTTTAGCTATCCCCTCGGGGACTGTTTAGAGGCTAGGCCTCAGACGAAGTCGCGGTCTAAATTTTGCACCGGTGCCCGGACAGGTGGTAGCTTTTGCCTCTGTTTGGGGGTGTACTGTATTCCCGGTTACTGGGTATGGGTTCTGGTGGTCCCCCCTGATGCTGTTCTGTCTGAAAGGTTGTATGCCTATCCGATAATAGCAGTTGTGATTGCTGCCCTTCTTTGCCTTCCACAGGGAGTCGGGACTCCAGATTTTGAGCTCAGAGTGTGGCCAGGTGTACTGTGTGCCAGGGCTGTGGACTACCTCTGTCTCACCTTGCTCCTGGAGTGTGGATGGCTTTGGATAGAGCCAATGGAGCCTGGAGCTCTGTTCAGGCACGTCTTCCTCTCCTCGCATCAGGCACGCCCCCTCCCATTCTCTCTTAATGCGAGAGTCGTGTTTTATGAGGATTCCACAAATCACCGTCGTATGTGCCTCCCACACCATTCCCCAGTCACAGTCTGTGGTAGCATTTGTGCGGAAATAGAATTCAAGTTCCTTTGTAACTTCGGCTAGGATATCTGGTCTCTGTAGGAGACTTTCATTCAGTCTCCAAAAGTGATGACATGAGGAGGTATTGTTAGATAGAGCGTAGGTCAGTGTGATGGGTGCATGATCAGACCAGGTTTGTGTCCCAGTGGCAGACTCCTGCACTACGTGGAGCTGACCATGTCGAATTAGAAAGTAGTCTATTCTGGTATAGACCTTATGCGGCATTGAATAGAAGGTATAGTCCCGTTCTCCCGAGTGTTGTAGGAGCCAAATGTCAATTAGTTGGGCTTTATGTAAGGATTGAAATAAAATAGTAAACCTTGCAGGCTGTAGGTATATAGTGGTGGTTACCTCATCCCTATTGGTAGATACAAAAAGAGATTGACCCCCTTGCTGGGTACAATAAAACCACATGTTAAAATACAATATATTTTTATTCATGAGTATCACAAAACAAATGACTTTACCATCCGCTGGAGAACAATATACGTACAAAATTGATATGAGTCATAAAAACATTGTTACATAAATGTGCTTCACCATCAATGCTTGATTACAAAATTGCATAGATATACTACAAATTAGAGTTGAGTGGACACCTGGATGTTTGGGTTCGGCCGAATTTCACGAAAAAGTTCGAGTTCGGCCCCGTACTTGACTCGAACTTGACCCCGAACTCCATTGAAGTCAATGGTAAACCACACTTTTGGGCATTAAAATGGCTCTAAAAAAGTCCTGGAAAGGGCTAGAGGGCTGCAAAAGGAAGCAAAATGGGGATGTTTCTCCTGTTACAAATCCCAGTAAAGACTAAAAAAAAAAAAAAAAAGAATAAGTTCACTTAAGTATACCAATGGCTGTGTGAGGCTGGTATAAACATCTATTCTGCACAAGGTACAGACAAGTCCTGTGGGATCCATGCCAGGTTCATTTTAATAAAAGTTAGCTTGTCCACGTTGGCTGTGGACAGGCGGCTGCGCTTGTCTGTGATAACGCCCCCTGCCGTGCTACACACGCGTTCAGACAATACACTGGCTGCAGGGCAGGCCAGCACCTCCAAGGCATAAAGGGCAAGCTCAGGCCATGTGCCCAATTTGGAGACCCAGAAGTTGAGTGCGGCAGACCCATCAGTCAGTACATGCAGGCGCGTGCACACATACTGTTCCACCATGTTGCTGAAATGCTGCCTCCTGCTAAGACGGTGGTGCTGTTTGTTGTGGCGTGCTGCTGACAATGCTTTTCCACATTTCAGCCATGTTAACCCTGCATTCTGAGGTGCTGGCGGTGCCACAGCTGCGTTGGTGACCTCTTCCTCCTCCTCCTCTGCCTTTGCCTTGTGCTTACACTGAGCCCCAGGTGTCGTTTGGGAATGCCCTCAGCAGTGCGTCTGCCAGCGTGTGCTGGTAGTCACGCATCTTCTGATTACGCTCCAGTGAGGGAATTAAGGACAGCACATTGTCCTTGTAACGGGGATCCAGCAGTGTGGCCACCCAGTAATCAGCACAAGTTACAATGTGGGCAACTCGGCTGTCGTTGTGCAGGCACTGCCAGGGAGACCGATTGTTAGCGGGATCGATTCCCTGTTTTCCCGGGCTGGTGAGTATTTAGATCATTTTCTGCAGCCGCTAACAGGGAAATACCCGGCTTTCCTTAAGGACAGCAAAGATCTGATCACACTCTTACAGTCGATACGGGTGGGTGATGACTGTGTTCTGGCCAGTGTAGATGTAAACTCGCTTTACACGAACATCAAGCAGAACCATGCCATTACAGCGGTCAGATGGGCTTTGGACAATACGGATCTAGCTGAGGAGCAAAAAACTTTCTTGCTAGAACTATTGGAGATGGCTATGAGCCACAATTTCTTTTGGTTCGAAAAGAAATTTTTCAAACAAATTAAAGGGGTTGCGATGGGGGCCAAGTATGCGCCCTCAGTGGCTAACATCTTCATGAGCTGGTGGGAGGAGAGGGCCATATTTGAACACCCCCATCCCTGCCTGAAATTATTTAAAAGATACATAGATGATATCTTAATAGTGTGGGCAGGCCCAAAAGAAACACTGGTTCAATTTTTGGAAAGTATGGGCAATAACACCCTGGACATATCTTTTTCAGAAGAAATTCATGAAGAGGCCATTAATTTTCTGGACCTCACTATATATAAACAAGGTGATAGGTTGTTTACCCGTACGTTCTTTAAAACAGTTGATCGTAATGGATACATCCCCCTGGGGAGTTGTCATCACCCCAGGTGGTTAGAGGGCATACCAAGGGGTCAACTATTAAGGATCCGGCGCAATTGTGATTCTTTAGTAGATTACGACCATCAGGCCAACATGATCGTGGAGAGGTTCATCGAAAAAGGGTATACTAGATCTTCTCTTGAAACCATCAAAATGTCAGTTAGAAATATCAAGAGAGAGTCTCTACTTAACAACAAAACGAAAGGGGATGACCACTATGGTGTGTCATTCATGACTGGCTTCTTTAAAGAGTATAGACAGTTTGAGAAGATTATACGTAAGCATTGGCCTCTGCTGCGCAGGGACGCGGATCTCGTGGACATCCTACCCGATAGGCCTCGGTTTGTCTATACGAGACCCCCGTCCCTGCGTTTACGCATAGCCCCCAATGTCATGGATCCACCCACCAAGACATGCACTTTTCTGGATATGGTGGGTTTCTTCAGTTGTGGGAAATGTATGATGTGTTCAACATCCAAATTTAGAAAAAGGAAGACCTCTGAGTTCACCTCCACCTCAACAGGGAGATGTTACAATATTAAGAAGTTTATTACCTGTGACAGCACTCATGTCACGTATCTTTTGACTTGTACGTGTGGTCTGCAATACATTGGGAGAACCACACGGAAGCTGAGGATACGACTGAGAGAGCATGTCACTAACATCAAGAAGGGTTTCCGCTATCACAGCCTGTCGAACCACTTCAGGCTGGTGCATAATAAGGACCCTAGCCAACTAAAATTTTGCGGAATTGACCGCATTGAGGGACACTGGAGAGGGACAAATATGACTAGAGCCGTTTCACAGAATGAGACCCGTTGGATCCATAGAATGGGGACGATGGATCCACTGGGCCTTAACATTGAGATGGACATAAATTGCTTTCTCTCCAACTGGTAAGGGTCAGGGAGTGGGGATGCATGGTCTGAGGTCCCACATTTTTTACCCACTGGAGCAGCATGTAATGCTGCTCGCGTGGGTGGGAGTTGGGGATCCAGTATATAGCTTGAATATTGCACAATTGGATATGGAATATATTTAGTGCCAGCACCTATCCTACATTTGTATGGTGTGTGGACCATCTTGTTCTTTTCAGTTTAGTATAAGAATACAACAAATAGATGATATTGAGTATCCCTCACACATTATGCTGCATGGTTGAAGGGTATGTTCATATATTTTCTATGGACTGTCTATCCGCCCATGCGGCATGAACAAATTCTGATGCTGCTTATGAGAATACACACCCACTAAGGCATCGGCCCCAGATTTAGTATTGTCTGGGGTTTATACGAGCCAGGTGGAATATGTGTCATTTTTTAATAATATTTTTTACATTTGTAATCCCATTGGAGATATATATACTTTTTAATTCATATACATATTTTTTAATTCATATATTTTTTATTTTTACTCTCCAAAATGTATTTTTTCTTATTTACCCAAGGAATTATCTATTTTGTTTTGATTTATGTGATTTATGTGAATATTGTGTTTTTATTGCTTATTACTGAGCCACTGGCTATGTCTTTTGTATTCTGTATTCTCCTGTTCCGATAGTTTTTATTGCTATAATGTATACTATGTACAGCCTGGGTGATCTTCCCCGGAGGCCTGCGTTGCGGTGTTTCCGCCGCTGGGTGGCGGTGACGGTGACGACTATTCGGCTTGTCAGACTTGATCTGGCATCTTACTGGTTTTTGACAATCTTGATAGGCGGGGTTATGAGTATAAGAGGGCTGCTGTGGCTGTGTCATGTGTCCGTGAAGACGCCCAATCACGTGGCGAAACGCGTTGACATCACATCCGGTCGCCGTAGTTGCCATCGTCACTTCCGGTTCGCAGGTGGGAGGCATTGGAACGCACGCCGCCAGGGGACTGCTTACTACAGGCTTTTTTAAGAATTTATCTTGTAAGTAGTATTCCACTTGCGCATTAAAATGTCATGTTGATTACGTTCTACACATGAGGTCTCCCTTTATTCTCCGAGCCACATAGGCCATAGATACACCGAGCCTCTTATTTCCCTCTGGAGTACACATCTTGCATTAGTTGTACTGTAAAATTACGCGTTCACCTTATGATGAATGTTC
>BLSH010164099.1:77636-91838 GCA_018402905.1 Glandirana rugosa | reverse complement strand
AACTACTACTCTACAGAAAATGGAACGCTTATATTACCAACACCTTCTCCAAACAAGCTCAAGAGGGACTTACACCCCCATATCTGTACTCTCATTATACTCCACTCACAAACCTAACAGATGGAGATTAGTAACCACATTTGCTCTTTCTTAACTTTCATTACCCCCTCCTCGCCTCCAGTGACTTTTGATCCTCGGCAGACCAAACAACCAAACTACCAAACCACCAAACCAGTCAAACCAACATTATTTCAGGAAGACCACTATTGATTGCCACTATAAAACATTTGCTCTGGCCCAAGGCCAACATAAATAACCGTTCATGCAGGAACTATTTAATAGAACTGTGATTTTATGCCTTTCATCATTACCTTCTGTGATATAGTTGTTGGATCAGAGGTGCTTCTGCAACCCACCAGGCCAAGCATTATCTCGCAAAACTTGCAATTCCTCTCCTGAAATCGCCATTAACGCCCCTTCAGACCCTGGAAGCAGACTTGGCCGGCCCGCTACCTTCCTCCTCCTTCTTCATGGGGGGGGGTGGGTGGACGGGTAGGCACTAGGTCTCCCCTAGCCATCCAGGTATCACCATGGAACCCCCCTGGGATCTTCATGGAGAATGCTATTTACTCCTGCCGAGCCTGGCCTGCAGAATTCCCTCTGAAACGTTTCCATTTTTCAACCTTATCCCCCCCCCCCTCTCTTCCCAATTCCAAGCCAAGCATCCTCTGTAACCCCTTATACAATACCCTCTAGCCGATGTCCATATATTATCTGTATTCTGCTCAAACCCTCAGATATTCTTCCCTACCCCTCTCCTCCAACTACCCATCCCCCCCCTCCATCAGAAAATGCTATTTACCTGTATTTGATATATGATTTGTTAATATCTTTAATAAAAATTTGAAATAAAAAAAAAAATACTATGGACTCTGGAGGTTGCGAGTATCGGAGGGGGGAGTGCTCCACTGGGCACGCGGATAATTTATCTACGCGTGTCGGGTGGAGTACTCTCTACCTCTGGTTGATTGGTAATCTAACTATTCGCCTAGCTCTCCAACACGACAACCAGTAATATAAGAGGGAACTGTCCACAGCTTGCTCCCTATAGGGGTGGTGGTTTCACCAGAGCATAAGGAAGGACTGGGGGGGAGCTGGATGGATCCAACCCCGATAGGGTCACTCAACTGACTCAGTGCACAGGAGAATTGGAAATTTAATTTGTTTAATTTGTTTGTTTTCTCTGTCTTTTATTTCCTTTATTCTGCCTTTATATGAGAATTGTACTACTATGCAACGAATATATCGTGCAATGTTATTGTAATTCTACAAAATTTTTTCAATAAAAATCTATGGTTAAAAAAAAAAAAAAAAAGAGACCCTTCAGGGCTAGGAGGAGGGATTCCTTCCTAGACCCCAAAAAAAGGTCATCTGCCCTCGCTTGGGGGGTGAACGTCTTATCCCGTGATGATGGGCTAGCCGTGATCAGGGGGTAAGAGGGTGTACATGAGGGACCAGGTCATGTCCCAGCAGCACAGATTATTCTCAAAATTATTAGGAGACACAATGGTAGGCATATGTAACACGCATATCAAGTTCTTAGGAGAACTTCTTTTCAGGCCCATGTCCAGTGGGAGGTGAGTATTCTGAAGAAAATGTAGGCTTCAATAAGACAAAGTAGTCTACTACTGCATCTAGTCCCAGACATAACGGAGCCTGGAATAGGTATCTTGACTGCAGGTAAGCAAATCTAGGGCCCGCACATAGAGGAGCAAATTGGGGAGCAAAAGGGTAACTGTGAACAGAGGCCAACCGGGCCTAAAAGAAGTGAGTGTCTGTGGCAGTCAAAAACAGGAAGGGGTCGTGAGCACCATCCGGCAGAGAGGAATCCGCTAGAGGCAGTCTAACAGAAGTGGTAACAGTGAGTTCCTGAAGACGGATCTTCATAGGTTAGGGGGGTAGATTGTCCTTGGATCTCTTGGATTTAGACTTGCTCCAGAGGGGGGTGATTGGGCTGGCAGGCGGGGGGTGTTTTGTAGATCCTGAGAGAGTATTGGAACAGTCCATGGGCGTCTCTTGGGAGATGAACTTTAGGTCCAGCAGGATCTTTTTGCCTTTCGGGAAAGAAGAGGAGATAGTTTTGCCTTTCCAAAGGAATTTTACTGCAAACGGGAAGGCTCACCAGTACTTGATATTCTTGGCCGAGAGTATAAACAGGAGCTGCTTTAGTGTTCTCCTCTTTTGTATGGTGGAAGGGGCCAGGTCAGCGAAAATCTGTATCTGGTGTCCTTGGCAGGAAACCTGGGGGCCAGGTGCATAATTTCCTCCTTCATAGCTTAGAAGTGGTGTTTGACAATAATGTCTCTGGGGGAACCATCTTTCCTCGGTGGCCCCAGGGCTCTATGAGCCCGGTCAAGCTCCAGGCGGTGTTGTGGGGCTTCAGGGATGAGGTTTTTCATTAGGTCTTGAATGGTGGTTTGAATGTCAGTTACGGACTCTGGCAGGCCTCTGACCCTAAAGTTATGTCTCCTGGACCTATTTTCCATATCTTCCATTTTGGAGAGGGCAGTGTCCAGTTGATCTTGAAGGACCCTAATATGGTCTGAATTTTGGTTGGTTCTCGCTGCTGTTATATCAAGTTTCTGCTCAATTGCCTCCATTCTGACCGCAGGTTCTGGAAATCCACTTTAATTTCACCTGTCATTCTAGAGGCAGTGTTAGAGAGCCCCTTTTCTAGAAGGTCATAGATTCGGAGGAAAAGGTCAGCGGAATGTAGGGGAGAGTCCATAGTGGTGGAGCTGGAGGCAGGGGTTGCTGCCTGAGAGGCTTGCCCAGGCCCGAAGGGAGAGGAAGCCTTGTCTTCCAGAGCATGCCTTAATAGGGATTCCATGGAAGCTGGGGATGGGGTCATAGTCACCAGGGGCTGCCCATGAGTCTCTGGGGAGAAGATGAGGGATGGAGGAGACAGTACCTGTCTGTGGTTTGCAGTCCCCAGATCGTTGGATGCATGTGGAAGGGCCGCGACGGTCATCTTGGTACAATGTAGACACACTTTTTAATTGTGTGAAAGAAATGCCCCGCTGGCCGCAAATGTAATATTTTGCACAAAAAAAAAAAAAAAATATTTGTCTAACTGCAATGTAAAACTGTATTTAAATATGCCAAAATGTTGCCAACTGAACTAACAGAACACGATTAAAGTAGTGTCCCTGACACACAAGCAGTTGCAAGTGCACTGCACTTGCAAAAATGGCTGCAAACGCCCACCTAACAAACAGAAAAATTGCTTAGGTTTTATATGAGGCACTTTGCTTGGCAAACAAAATGTACTCTAGCAAACAAAAATCTCCTCTAGCACCCACCCACCAATAAATCGCTGTTTTTAACAGATTTTCTAAAGCTAATCTGTCCCTCACAGCAGCAGCAGCAGCATCCTCTCCGTACACTAGTATGGCATGATTTTCTAAAGCTAATCTGTCCCTCACAGCAGCAGCAGCATCCTCTCCCTACACTAGTATGAGAGGATGTGACATGCAGCACTACGTGACTCCAGCTTATATAGAGGCTGGGTCACATGATGCACTGGCCAATCACAGCCATGCCATTAGTAGGCATGGCTGTGATGGCTTCTAAGGGCAAACAAGTGAAACGCTTGTTGATTGGCTGCCCTGCAGCTATTCAACAGGCGCGAAAAAATACCCGAACCCCAAACCCAAACTTTTTCTCAAATGTCCGGGTTCGGGTCACGGACACCCTAAAGTCCGGTATGAACCCGAACTTTACAGTTCGGGTTCGCTCAACTCTACTACAGATGTTTCCATTGTCCGAAGGTGGAATTCGGTATACCCTACATATGTTTCGGGTTAAGACAACAGACCCTTCATCAGGGGTAATTTACAACGGACGAGCATCAAGGTGTGGGTAAAATCAAGATTCTTCTACATTTGGGGGGAGACAGGAAAAAAATTAATAAACTGAGATACACACAGGGATTTTTAACAGTTGACATAAAGTATAACATGTGGTCCCTAAGAGGCATTACCTGTGTGGAGAAGTGTTTCACGCTCAAATGCACATTGATTGAGTACCAAACAAGTGCCACATCAGAGTGGATCAGATGTCATTGCCGGGTGGACAAATGTAGTTATAGCAGGTGGTACATGGTGACTTGTGTAAAACGTGAGTCCTAAGTATTACTCTGGAGTAGGAGAAATAACATAAAAAAGGTTGGTAAAATGGGCCTTGGCCTCTTCTGACCTTGTAGATGAACATCAAAAATGTATTGTTAAATGCCTTAAGTTTTGTTTAGATCATAATTACTTTTGGCATAACCAGGATTATTATTTACAGAGGTGTGGCGTGGCCATTGGAGCGAGGTTTACACCGAGTGTAGCTAACCTCTTTATGGCCTGTTGGGAATTCGAGGAAATCTTAGTGGAACGTCCAGCCCAGCTTCTTTATTACAAACGATTTATAGATGACCTGTTAATTATATGGATAGGCGACCGGGAAAGCTTTGATGAGTTCAGAGAAAAAATGGAGTCCAATACAAGGAATATCAAGCTCACTTGGTCTATTAGCCGGGAGAGAGTGGTATTCCTGGATTTGGAAATCTATATTGATGGGGGCAATGTGGTTCTGAGTTACCATTTCAAGACCATTGATAAAAATTCTTATCTCCCATTAGACAGTTGCCATCATAGGACATGGCTAAAAAATATACCAAAGGGGCAGTTTGTCAGAATAAGGAGAAATTGCACAAGTGAAATATAATATTTTAATAAGTCTGACATCCTGGCTAAGAGATTTATCGAAAAGGGTTACTGTCCTTTGGATATAGAAAAAACTAAGGTGGAGGTATCACGGATGGCATATACTCAGGAAGGATAGGGTATTAGGAACCCACTTGCCTGTTAAACCTGGGTTTATCTATAGAAAGGCACCCACTCTTAGAGATCGGTTAGCACCAGGGGTAATTGATCCCCCTGTCAATAATAAAAAAAATAATTGGTTTGGCTTGTTCACGGGCTTCCATGCATGTGGAAGCTGTCTTGCTTGCAGGAGACCCAGATTTAATATTAAGAAAAGAAAGGGGTTTATAGCTAAAAGTACTGGTAGAGAATACCTTATTTGTGATTTAATCACATGCAATTCTACTGGTGTAGTATATGCTCTTGAGTGCGGATGCGGTATGCAATATATAGGACGCACCTCAAGAGCATTGCATGTTAGGATTGAGGAACATATTAGGAATATTTTAAAGGGAGTTGAAACACACTGTGTGTCTAAGCATTTTAAATACAAACACAATAAGGAGCTAGATTCTTTTTGTTTTTGGGAGGTTGAAGTGGTGAAACCACATTGGAGGGGAGGTCACTTTTTAAGACAGTTGAGTAGAAGGGAATCCTTCTGGATTTTTGAAGCCAAGGTCTTGATACCTAGAGGGTTAAACATGGACTTTGACCTTAACTGCTTGATCAGTTATAGGTAATTATACACTTTTGTGAGCATTATAATCCCCCGCTTATCACAGAGGTAGGGTTCATTTTTAATATTTTTTCATCATTTTAAATAATTTTATTATTTTATTATTATATGTTTTAATAATTTTGATTATAAAATGAATACGTTTTTTATGTCCACATTGTTTTACTAGTCTATATGATGTCTTATATGAAAATTAATTTGTTTTATAGTGTACTATTACTGGCCTTTGGGATGGCATGGTTGCTGTATATTTTGCTATGTAAACGATGGCTGCATCGTGAGCTGTGCTTTTGTGCAGGCTTTTAATTACATTCTGTATTAATTTACCACAATTAATTATCAAATTATACTGCTTAGTAGGTGTCCCCTCATTCTTAGTATTCAGCATGTCTGCATGCCCCCTTCCGGTTTGCGGCAGCGGCTTCCGGGTGGCATGGATGTTCTTTGCAGACAGCAAAAGGGCGGCTGCTTCTAGAGCTGCTTTGATTAACACACATTTGTTCCCCACCCAAGAGAGGTGTGTTTAGGATATAATAGACGTGCTTGGCATAGAAACTCGCACGTCACTTTGCAGCTATTGAGTCCATGCTATCCCCAGCTTGCACGGCTTCACAGTGCTTTCTCTTGTAAGTGTTTTTTATTATTTGGGGCGAGAATAAAAGCAAGTAAACTGAGAGCATTAGATCCTTTCCCTTTGTTTTCCATGCCCTAAATGACTTATTTTGGAATATTGGAGATTGACTTAGAGTAACGTGGATGGTTAATCTTTTGGCTGGAAGCAATGGTGATTGAGCCTGAGAGGCACACAAGCACATGGGAAGCCATAATAGATCCCAAAGAGGGATAAAAGCTGTCTTTCTACTTTGCTAAGGTGAGAGGCCAATATAGTTGGTGAAGGATAAGAATCTGACACGTGTGATGTGAATCCTTTAACACAATTGGTGCCTTCACTCTCAGCGCTTTCCACCTATGGATCTATTTTCTTTCACTTATTTGCCTGTTGAAAAAGAAAAGTGACGGACTGTTAATGCAATATATTCTGCTTTACTGCTTAAACGTCTTTCACAAATATTTTTTCACTAACTGAACTGCCTTTTTGGACTTGTTTACTGCTTGCACTATTGTTTGCCCATATATGTGGATATATGTTAAGCACTATTATTGCACTTTATTTAGCACTGAATACATGTTGGGAGGGATTGATCACATTGTATGTTATATGATTAGCATTTATGTATTAATTTTGCACTATTCATGAGCACTTTAGTATATGTTTTGAATATAGCGCTGCACTTATTATTTGGTTTAAGCACATTTATGTATCAATGTTTTTATGACTCATGTCCATTTTGTATGTATATTGTCCTCCAGCGGATGGTATAGTCATTTGTTTTGTGATACTCATGAATAAAAATATATTGTATTTTAACATGTGGTTTGGTGTACCTATCTAAAGTCCCAGCAAGGGGGTCAATCTCTTTTGTATCTTATGTAAGGATTGGGCTATCCATTTGTGAAGGGCCATGGAGACAGAGGATGATCCTGAGGAGGTGTCCATATCGGGGGTCCGAGGGTTGTTAAAGTCTCCACCTAGGATTAGTAGACCTTCCTTAAAATCTGGGTTTATCTAGGGTTCGTCGAGTGAAGATGTCCTGGCATTCGTTAGGAGCGTAAATCATTGCAAATGTCAGTTGTGTCTTGCCAAGTAATCCCTTAATGAAGGCGAGGTGCCCCCCCCCCATCTATCATCGTCCTTTCACAGGTCCTTGGTATCTTGCTTGATATAAGGATAGAAACTCCTTTCAATTTAGTCTTGTTTGACGAGTGGTAGGCCAGGGGGTAAAATTTATTTTTAAGGATGGGTAATTTGTCATCCCTGAAATGAGTTTCTTCAATAAAGGCAATGTCTACATGATGTTGTTTTAAGTCGTTCAGAAGCATGCGTCTTTTTTCAGGAATATTGAGACCTTTTGCATTTAGGGAGAATATTTGAAGCTGGTCCATCACCAACTGCCTTATTAGACGGAACGGGGAAACACCAGAGATTAGGATAAAAGAAAAGGGGAGGGGGAGGAAAATAGAAGATAAGAAAATAAGAGAAAGAGTACAGAGAACGAGAGAGGGAGAAATCCGGGAGATCAGCAATCTACTGTCACCCGCGTTCGTCCTCTCAGGGCTAATAATTGCAAACCTCCCTTTGCAGTAGGCACACTCTGACCAAGGTCAGGTATTCCGTGTGCTGACCTAAATGGGGGAAGCAGCTGGCACAGGCTCCGGAGTGGTCTCCAATGCCCATCCCAGCCATCCGGGCCAGTAAAAAATTAACCTAGTAAACCGGCATAGGCTAACAGTAACAATCAGTAAAGCTTAGGTAACTACAGCCATAAGCAATGTACTTGAAATCTACAGAATTAACATCTGAATCCTGTCTGTCAAAACAAAAGTAAGAACAAGAACAGAAAACCCCATTCACCGTCCCTCCCTTCCACCACCACAGTGACGGCGAGAGACAGGGTTCCACTTCAAACCGTAAAGATAGATCCCTCCCTCCGCTGTTTATGGTTTCCCTTAATGGGTAATAGTTAATAACTTCCCCCTTTGGTTGGTATTCTCATTAGTAGAACCAGTATGAAATCAAACATGGGTCAGTTCCGGATGGTTATAACCGTCTAGAGATTTCAGTGGATCCTATGAATTAAGACTCCTTCCAGCATGGGGTGGTGAGCATGAGGCATTCAATAGAAGCAGTTGGTATACCCCGAGTAACTCCTTCCTCCTACTCACAGTTTGTCCGTGGGTGATGATCCCGAAGCTTAGCTGGCAGAAAGTTCAATCAATAGTCCTGCTTGCTGCAACACTACAGGGTAAGGGAGAAACAGAGGGCCCGGGACTCCCAGGGAGAAGTCCCCAAGTGTGTTACCCAACATCTATTCCTGCCCATTGTGGCAATATGAGGACCTGGCGGATGGGCAGCTACTCCTCAATGGGCTGGGCATGTTAGAAAATGTTATCTGGAAAGCACAAAATTGTAACCCCTGGAGGGAGTAATGCCCCGTATACACGGGACGACGATCGTATGTACGATCGTCGCAAATCGTATTTTGCATAATGTAAATAGCATACTGACATTCATCCGACGGTCGTACATACAACTTGCGGCCAGCCGAACATGATGACGCGAACGAGCGTATAAAGAGGAAGTGCTGGTATCGTAGCGTTACCCTTTGGGCCCCTTCATCTAATTTCGTGTTAGTTGAAGTGGACTTGGCGCATGCGTGTTTAGCACAATACAACTTGTTGTACCCAACTGCTCTACACACGATACAATGGTCGTATGCGAGCTTGTTGGTACGACCATGTTTTGTAGTCTGCTCATACAACTCCCATGTATGATCGTCGTATGTTCGACTGTTGAAAGCGCGCATACAAACGATCGATTTCGCATACAACGGTCGTGAGTACGACGTGTTGAATGCGATCGTCGTCCCGTGTGTACGAGGCTTAAGGGTGGGGGGACACTGTCATCCTGATCTAGTTAGTGGTCACTGTGGATGGTAAAACAACACATGAAGGGGAACTTGTGGTATAAGTGTTTCTGAAGTCCTGAATGGGAGTCTGGCAGGTTCCTCACTGTCTACCAAAGGGAGGGCCTGGAGAGGGGGAATTCCGCTTGAGTGTAGTCTGGGATGTGGGGCCGTGAAACCCACGGTAGTGCATGTTAGAGCGACAACGTGGTGTACAGCATTGGGAGAGGTTCAAATAACAGGCAGACTGGATCCAGAGACAATATGGGGAGATAACGACTCATGTGTGTCCTCGGGTGAGGGCGCTCGGGATCTCCATCGGGTTCTCTGAGGTCTGGGTTGAGAACCTCTCCTGGGGTCCCCCAATCCTGGCCGACCCACGGGAGGTGGTAAGAACTGCAGCCAATTTGGGACCGGGACGGGGTCGGCAGCCAAAACCGGAAGAATGCCGGGAAGTCTCTAGGCGTGTGGAGATTGAAGGATCTGTGATTTTTCTTGAAGATCACCGACAAGGGATATCCCCACCAGTAGGTGGCTCCGGCAGTGCGAGTGAGGTCCAGCTCCGGGAGCAGTATGGCTCTCCTCTGGAGGGTGGTACGGGAGATGTCCAGGAGAATTTTGATAGTTGTCCATCGAATTCCAACTCGCCTGCCTCCCAGGCTTTCTTGAGGATTTTCTCCTTGTGAGAATAGTAATGCAACTAACAGATTACATCCCAAGGTCGGTTAACATCCTCTGATCTGGAGCCCAGGGCTCGATGGATACGGTCGAACTCCAGTCTGGCTGAGAGGGTGTCATCCGGGAGTCTGTGGAAGATGGCTGCCGCTGTTTCCGTCAAATCCTCCGAGCCCATTGCTTCCGGTAAACCTCGGAGGTGGAGGTTGTTTCTCCTGCTCCTGTCCTCCATCGCTTCTTGGTGAAGCTGGAGTTGAATGGCGCCCTCCACGTGAGTGTCCTGCAGGGTTTCAAGAGCGGATACACGGTTTTCCAAGGCTTCCAGAGAGGACTCCCCTGCAGTCACTCTCGTAGTGAGGGAGGTCACATGTTTTTTAATGTCCTGTAGGTCCTTGCGCCGCTGTTCCTCCAGGCGGGTCAGGAGGGACTCAATGTCTACTTTCCTTGGGAGGGCACGGAGAATGTCTCTAATTTTGGCATCCAAACATGGGACCGAGGAGCATAGCAGTGAACAAGATGGCCCATGGTGGAGTGCCGCCAAAGTATCTGAGAATGTGTCCGACTCCATGGATGTGGCCAAGGAGGTAGATCGGGCACAGAGTTCTGGAGCCTTGTGATGTGAGCCGCATGGCGCCACCATCTTACCCATCGGAGAGGTCGTTTGTGAGTTGGAGAAGTAGTAGTAGCCTATTTCTCCGCCGGGCTTAGTAGATTTGATGTTTTTGTGGCTGGATTGCTTTTTTTAGCTTTTCGCTTCTTAACTGAGTACTGTACATGCCTAGCCAATAAGATTTGATAGTGTCGGGACGGCTGGTAGAAGGCCAGGAGGTCTGCAGATGTACGTCCTCACTCAGCCATCACCAGGCCACACCCACGTTTGTTCTATATTTTACTTATTATATTTCATTTTTATTAAGGCACTTTGTACATTATTACATTTTAGCACTGCAATTTACACAATTATCACTGTTCCATAGTTTTTCTGTGTATTTGCCTGCCAGCGTGTTTTCTATTATTGTTGTTTGGTGGATGGACAATGCCCTGGGGAACAAGTACTAATGAACATATTTTTTTTGTAAAGACAATGTTTGTTGGAGAGGGGCAACTTTAATAATGCTTAAAGTGGAAGATGAAAAATGCAAAATTCCTTTAGATAGCATGCTTGGAGGGTGCCCTGAACCAGTCTATGAATTGGTACATCTGTATGATGCATTGTACTACAGCAAAATTGACTTTTATAACAATAACAAAAATGCAATTTAAACTGCTAGTAAATTACATCTCCCTGCCAGCTTGGTTTTCTTTGTAAAAATGGTATGGGGAGCCTTAAAGAGGAATTGTACGCAAAAGGGGAAGTTCCACTTTTCCTCCTTCTACCCCCCTACTACATTTGGAAAGTGTTTTTTTTGGGAGGGGGGTACGGAAACCTGATTTTGACAGGTATCCACTCTGCTTCCCCTCTGATTGCCAAGGTGATTGGAGAGGAAGTTCACCCTCCCTCCACACCTCCCCCCAGCCCCTTGGGATGCATCTCAAGACCTAGGAGACTGATGGGCCATTCATGGGGAGCAGTATGGCTTGCACATACGCAGTGAGCAGCTGGTTGTGAAGAAGCAAGACATTGCAGTAGGCTGCCCACAGTTAAGATACAGTCAGCAGCTATAGTATTTGTTACTGTTTATTTTTAAATTTTTGTTTACAGGATGAAGATCATCTTTAAGGGTATAGTATGTATTCCAGGGACATTTAGACAGGCATAATGCATATTAAAAAAATAAACTAGAAGATCAATTACAGAAAAATGCTTTTTCTTTTAAAAAATCAGTTTAGCTGTAGAGCATCCTACAGCAAAAATGACAAAAAAACACAAAAGTCATGGTGTCTCCCCTAAAAATGCATACCAGACCCTTATCTTTGATGAAGGTCTATTATGAATTTAAAGGTGAGACCCCCGACAGCCAAAATATACAAAAAAATAATAGTGTGGTGCCCACTCGAAATCCCCACCAAACCTTGTGTGCCTGGGTTGACTCCATTAAAAAAAATGACATGGGTACCCCTTTGAATCCATATCAAACCTCCATTAAAGCATGCAGCCTTGCTCACCAGGAAAATGGGGGATAAGTGTGAGCCCTCTCCTCCTGAACTATACCAGGTCACATACTCTCAATCTGGGGAAGGTGCCTTGCCAGGTGGGACCCCCCTAATAAAGCACCTTGTTTCCTATGGGAACGCATTCCACTTCCCCACAACCCAGGCCCAGTGGTTGTGGGGGTCTGTAGGTGGGGGGTTATTTGGAATCTGGGAGCCCTTTTTAAATATAAGGCAGCCCCAAATATTGCCCCCTTGACTGAATTAGTAAGGGGTACATAGTGCTCCTACTCATTTACAAAAAATGTAAACCATAAATAAACTCACCACACACTTTGACAAGTCATTTATTAAAAAAAAAGTCCAACAAATTTAATCTATTGCCAATCATGTCATCCAGTGATGCAGATCCTTATTGATCATGATAAATTATGTCTGAAAACCTGGCAAAAGAAAAAAATATGCCTACTGCCGAGGCTGCAGGTGATTGCAAACAAAAGGGCAGGACCATACTTGATTAATGCTTTTGACCAAATATGACCACCAGCTCCCTAACAACCAGTCTGAACAGGAAGTTAAAAAGCATTAAAAAGCGGTGGAAATACTGCTGCTAATGACATCACTTCCTGCTCCAACAGGAGGTTTGGCATAGTGAACAAACACCCCATTTAGGTTTCTCATTCACTGAGTGCTGAATAGTCAACATTTGTACTGAATTCTAGGTCAGTCTAAATCCAAAACTCATGTCTAGCAACAAACAATGTTGTCATTCAGTCATAACTGATCAGCATGCTAATTCATAGCAACATATTTAAAAAGTACTGAATTCATGAGGGCAGCATAACAGCTGGCAATTAGCATTTTCTGAAGAAGAGGTCAACAATGGCAACCTCCATAGTTCTACCATTTCAGGTTTGCTTTAAGTAGCATCTTGAGTAGTTTGTATTTTAGATATTGATATCTTTGGATTCAGTTTGAGATGCATGAACACTTTGTAGTTTGCTTTATTTTGTCTGACATTGGCATTGATACACTACAAATAAGATGAGATAGACAACTCAATATTTCTGCCAAGTTGATTTGTTGTTACAGCCTTCACACTTGGACTTGCAAACAGGTGGCAAGAGTAATGAGTAGAAAATCAATCTAGCAGACAATGAAAATGTCAGAGCATCACATTTATACACTATATTCCAGTAAGAATTGTAGCAAATTTCAATAACCTTGTAACAAACACCAAGTTAAAAGTAGAAAGTGTCAGTCTGTGAAGTAATTTATTGCCAATCTTTGATGTAATCAGGTTATTTCCTTTGAATGTTAGGAGGAAATAAATATGTCCAAACTTCTTATTTTGTATTCCCTTGAGTGTAAATAAGTACTAGTGTAATCCTCATATAATGGAAAAGTGTATGCTAAAAGTAAAGTTGCAAGTTGAAAAGAGTTGGCAGTGTCCAGAACACAGGAATATAATAAATTAGGAATTCTGACTGGATAATATATGGTGATTTATTTAATGCTAAACTCCAGGACTGAATTGGGCCAGCTTTTCCACTGCCCCCCACCCACAGTATATGTATACAATATACAAGAAAATATAGTGGGGAAGGATTGGAACCCCTGCCAGGCTTTTACTGGGGCTCCAATAGAGAGATCTACCCTTGCTTCCTGTACTGCTGATAATGTTTTTTTTTTTTTTAAAGGTGTTTATTTTTGCATTTTTTTCCAAAATACTCACACAAAACATTAAACATTTGCACAGTATTACGTATACAAGTGCCATTGACAGTCCAGGCGTGGCGATAGGCTACGCAGAGCCCTTTCAAATTTTCCTATCAAAGTAAGTATCATAGCAAGCAGTCATGACATATCTTGTGTACTCCCTTGTAAAATATGTAAATAAGGTAAAACAAATTAGGGTATATTGATACCTTTAAAACTCTAAACAAAACCAAAGCAATTGGGCCCCCTTCCATACCACACAGCTCTATTCTAAGAGCTATAATTGGTGCGTAGGTATATAGATAGATATATACATACACCATTCACGCCTCATTCATTCATACCACCAATCATTCCCAACCATATGATGTAGAAGAACCATACGTCTCAAATTGTACCTTCATACCAACATACTTACTAACCACCATACTTACTTACTCCGCACTTACCACATACATATATAGATAGATATATGGATGCGTGGTTAATATCGAGAATCTTATCTCGACACACCATACCTTCCCCCGGGTTAACGAAACCAAAACAAATCTCAAAATTTCCATAGTTATATGGGATTAAACAAAATGGAATAAATGTATAAAATGTTCCCTCATGTGTTCTATACAGTACTGACGAACGATACTATGAATGAAACTATCCTTTTAAACTTTCCCGAGACGCATCGGATAGCGGTGCGGACCTGACA
>BLSH010164099.1:51987-64125 GCA_018402905.1 Glandirana rugosa | reverse complement strand
AACTAAACACAATATATCCTTCAACGTCCAATCTGTGTTGGAGAACATGCAACCAACCTGCATCAACCCTACACATCTGGTGGTCCTGCCCCAAATTGACAACCTTTTGGAACACTATTTCAAAGGTTCTATCTTCTATACTACTCACACAGATCTCGCTTTCACCACAAATGCTCCTTCTTGGCCTAGACATTGACCCATGGCCAATACCCACACAGACCATTTTATCCCATACTCTTTTTGCTATCAGGTCGCTTATGGCCAAAAACTGGAAAACACCCAATCTTCCTTCTCTCACTGAGCTCATTTCAGTTATCAATAACCAAGGTATGATGGAGCTCATGTACGCCAAAGCTTACCTGCAAATGCCTAAATTCCTAAACCGGTGGAACCTCTGGCTTACTCACCCCAACTGCACTTTGGAAATCTGAACATTTATCAACACATAAGATCAAATAATGTCCGGAGCAACATTGATGTACTCAGCTGACCTCTCTACATGAGGGCCGATGGCTTAACTGATTCCACCATACAGCAGACTGCACATTTATTGGGCAATACAACTTTACTCCCCCTTTCCGTTATTAGCAATTGTCTTTTCATCTTCTTCCTTTCTCTCAACTCAGCGGTTACTGACTGTTAAATCTCATGTTACCCATTTCCTGGGCCATGCCTTGACCACTGCAGCTTTAGTAACTATTGGGTTACGCCGCCTCTCACCTTTGACACAGCTTGTTCCCTCTGGGGTGTCAATGGGGGGCAGGCACAACCCAGATCACATCGGGAGCTAGGTCTAGGAAACGTGTGCCTAATGTAAGCTAGATGAACGTTTGCCTTGCTATACACAAAGTTGTTGGCAACTATATATGTATAACTCGTTTTTTGCTTTGTTTTTTTTGCATTTCAGTGCCATATTATTACTTTTTTTTTGTTTCTCTCTCTTTGTATGTACCTGAAAAAAATGTAATAAAAGAATATATATATAAAAAAAAAAATATATGTTTTTTGTGGGGTGAACTTAGATCAATGGTCCAAAGTGAACAATTTAAATTAAGATAAAAAAAAGGAGGAAAAGGGGGACAAAATCCACAGGATGGGTGGTAACAATAAATGCGCATATACATTCTTCCTGAAATGCATTTGCTCATTCTTAGTAGGATTCTATCGTCTCGTTAAGTCCGTTTTGGATTGAGGGTGTTGAACTGGTATATCCAATAGGATTCCCTTAGGGACAGTCTGGTAAATTGGTTGTAGTGATTAGATTCTGGAATCTGTTCTATGATTGTGGCGGTGATTAAATCAGGGTTACCATCATTATGCGTGGAGAAGTGATGGAAGACGCTGTGTTCTGAAACTGCTTTCTTGATGTTGGATCTGTGTTTGTTAAATCTTTCACGGAAGGTCTGGATGGTCCTCCTGACATATTGTGAGTTGCAGGGGCACATCAGTAAATAAATGATGTACTGGGATGAGCAGTCTAAGTGAGAAGTAATCAGCCAGGATTTCTGGCGACTTGTGGATTGGAATGTTTTTGCCCCGTCAGTGAGAATAGAGCAGGAGAGGCATCTAGAGCTTTTGCATCTGTAACAGCCTGCATCCTCTGAGGATCTAAGTTCCTGTTGAGCGGGAGGCAGTCTACTGGGGGCCAAGTGGTTTTTGATCATTTTGGCTGTCCGGAAAATGAGTTTGGGTTGGGGGGTAATCCCTCTGATTTGGGTGTGATCTGTATTGTACATAGTGATAAAATTGCCTTGTGTGGAGAGATTTTTTTGGCTCTTAATGGAAGATGGTTTCAAGCAGTCTTCCTGTGAAATGTTGAGAGCTCTATTGTATGCTCCCTCAATTAGTTTATCTGGGTATCCTTTGGCTTTAAACCTTGATCTAAAGCAGTGGTTCTCAACTCCTGTCCTCAGGACACACCAACGGGCCCGATTTTAAGTATTACCTTGGGGAGATGCAGACTAGAATACTATAATCACTGAGCAGCAAATTATATCGCCTGTAATGCATTTCAGTTATCCTGCAAACCTGGCCTCTTAGTGGGTCCCAAAGACACGGAGTTGAGAACCACTGATCTAAAGGTTTGTGACTAGATGACAAAGTCTTTGTCGGCTGTGCAATTTCTTGAATTGGCCGAAGGGTATGTTCTTCAGCCATGGTTTGTGATGGCAGCTTTTTAAGTCTAGATAGCCGTTGCTGTCTACCTTCTTTAAAAATGAGTGGTGGTTATTGTGCCGTCTGTATTTCTGTTGATCCTGATGTCTAAGTAGTCTATGGTAGTCGGATATGTCTGGTGAGTAAAAGTGAGGCCCAATTGTTCTGGTTTAGGTGGTTGGTGAATTCTGGAATTGTTTCTGGATCGCCCTCCCAGATGAGTATTAGGTCATCTATGTACCTTTTGTAAAAGTGGATGTGTTTGGTGTGAGGGTTTTTCGACAGAATGAATTCTTGCTCAAATTGGCCCATATATAGGTTTGCGTAGCTTGGGGCAAACCTTGTTCCCATCACTGTCCCTTTGGTTTGGAGGTAAAAATCATCTAGATATATGAAGTAGTTGTTGGTGAGGATAAAGTGCATGGCCTCTGAGTGAGGTTCCACTCAGAACAGGCCTCGCCATGGTCAACCAGAGAAGTTGAGTGCACGTGCTCACTGTCATATCCAGAGGTTGTCTTTGGGAAAAAGACATATGAGTGCTGTCAGCATTGCTGCAGAGGTTGAAGGGGTGAGGGGTCAGCTTGTCAGTGTGAATGGGGAGCAGGTGTGTTAAATTTGGTTTTATCGCTCTTACTGTCTCATACCGGTCACTGGAAGTTCAACATGGCACCTTATGGCAAAGAACTCTCTGAGGATCTGAAAAAAAAGAATTGTTGCTCTACATAAAGATGGCCTAGGCTATAAGAGGATTGCCAAGTCCCTGAAACCGAGCTGCAGCATGGTTGCTGAAACCATACAGTGTTTTAACAGGACAGGTTCCACTCAGAACAGGCCTCGCCATGGTCAACCAAAGAAGTTGAGTGGAAAAAGATATATGAGTGCTGTCAGCATTGCTGCAGAGGTTGAAGGGGTGGGGGTCAGCTTGTCAGTGCTCAGACCATACGCCGAACACTGCATCCAATTGGTCTGCATGTCTGTGTCATCCCAGAAGGAAGCCTCTTCTAAAGATGATGCACAAGAAAGCTTGCAAACAGTTTGCTGAACGACCACTGCCTTCATAAAGAAGCTGAGAGTAAAGGTGGTGGACTGGCCAAGCATGTCTCCAGACCTAAACCCTATTGAGCATCTGTGGGGCATCCGCCAATGGAAGATGGAGGAGCGCAAGGTCTCTAACATCCACCAACTCCATGATGTCATCATGGAGGAGTGGAAGGGGACTCCAGCGGCAACCCTATGAAGCTCTGGTTTCCCCGAACCCCATTGAAATCAATGGGGACCCAAACTTTTAGGCACAAAAATGGCTGTAACAAAGTCCTGGCAAGTCCTAGAGGTCTGCCAAAGGAAGGAAAATGGGGGTAAGAGTCGGACAAGTGCCCTACAAAGAAATGGGGATAGGGAAATAGCTTAAAATAATTTTTAAGCTAAAATCACATAAAAAAAATCAAAAATGGAGGTGGATGTGGAGTTGGAGGTTGAGGAGTCATAGGGGCACTGGTATGCACTGATAGGGGCACTGGTGGGCAAATGCACTGATAGAGGCCCATTCCCTGGTGGTCTAGGGTGGCATCTGAAGGTGGCACTGAGTGCCATCCATATTGGGCACTGTGCCCCTTACCTGGTGGTCTAGGGTGGTCTCCCTGGTGGTCCAGATTTGTTCCCTGGTGGTCTCTGGTCGGCTCCCTGGTGGTCCTCGGTGGGTACATTGCTGGTGGTCCCTGGGCAGACACCCTGGTGGTCTAGTGTGGCGATCCTAGGGGGGCTGTGCTGATAAACCATCAGCACAAACCCCCCTGTCAGGAGAGCAGCCGATCGGCTCTCCTCTACTCAGGTCTGCAGACCCAAGTACAGGAAAAGTTGATAAACGGCTTTCCTGTGTTAAACTGTGACCAGTCATGATTGGTCATGGCTGATCACATGGTAAAGTGCTTCAGATGGAAGCCCTTTACCAAGATCAGTAATGCGGGGGGTCAGACCGACCCCCCACACCACCGATCGCCACGATGCATGCCTCCCCGGGTGCGCGCCGGCATGTTATCCTGAGGACATCATATGTGACCCGGCCGTCATTCTGCATACGGCAGTCGGGAAGTGGTTATTTCCTTCTATAGTCAGATATTTAGTATATTTAACCAATATCATGAATTCTTTGGGAAATAAAACATGGCTCTTTAACACCATCAAGAACAATGGATAGAGGTATAATTGTATATTTTTAGCATTACTTTATTGATTCAGGAAAGACATATTTTACTGAAAATATCACCAGTCTTGAAATTATATGAATTTAAATGCAAAAATGTGTATTACAAAAGTGTGAATAGGAAAACATTATAGCAGAATCCTGAAAATACAATGTAAGGCAAAGCCTAAACTTATTTTCAAATTACAAACAAATAATATAAAATGTCCACAAAGCAAATGGTATACCTACATCAATCTAGTTCAGGATGCATTTATTGCTGGAATCTTATCCCTTGTTAAACTGAACAAATGCAAGAATAACAACAGGGAATGACCTCAAAATGAAATCTGTCAGAACAATTACTGTGTGGTCCATCAAACAGCACTATTTTTTTGTTTCCTGATCCATGCCAAGTCCAATGTCATTATAAAAGCAGTCTTCAGCATTACCCTAAATGGACATCAAATGCATTAGAGACCTACACAGTATTCTTCACATCCATTTACCTAATAACATTAGCTTGTACTTAGTAAAAAGCTGAATTGTCTACACATGTATCTGCACTTATGTACAATAAAATACTGATTTCAGAAGCATTTCTTTTGGATACTATTTTTGGATAACTTTTTTTTTGTAAGCTAATTAATAAAATACTGATGAGTGGAAAAAATATATATTTTCTATGACACAGATTGACCTGAACCGTTTTTGAAATCTATTAAGCAACAAAAAAAAAAAATTACAAAAAAACATTCATAGTGTTTCTTCATTATGTCCTCTTCTTTACCCATTACTCACTCACTAGTCAACACCAGGGGCCTATGGAAATATCTGATACTTGTGGGTATAAAGAAGGATAGGCCAGTCAGCATTGGTATGTGTTGTATAAAGAGAAATACTGCGCTTACTTAGCGTGAACCTTCAAAGGTATTAAATGTGTATATAAATTGTTGTTGCTGCTTCATAAAAAAAAAATAAAAAACATGAAAACACCAATCTACCTAGTTTTCAGCAGCGCTAATCGTGCTAATCAAAACACTGTGAAGTGCATTAATATTATATCATAATCGTATAAAGTGCATCATTGTTCAATCAAGATAAAAGTGCATCAATGTTAATAGTGCAAAAACAGCTGCATTGAAATATATGAAGTGCAAGTGATAAAGTCCAAAAAGATTGAAAAATTGTTGAGAAGAACAAACAATGTTCGCAAGAAGTCTCTCTCTTCCTTCACCTATATCACTGCGTGTAAACATGCACACACTGAGGCTCACCAGCTGTATCTTATCCAATCCGCCTGTGTAATAATAACAAAATCACTGGTGTCTCCATACTTTCTTCAGAGAGCAATGCTCATAATCAGAATCAGAATCAGAAATGGTTTATTGCCATGATCTGTAAACAAGGTTCACGGATTAGGAATTTGTCTTGGTGTTTTGGCGCAAAAGAAGAATAACAAAAAATACAAAAAAAATAAAAAATACTAAGTAAAATACATGATAAATACAAAAGTAATCACAAGATTTACAGGGTTGGATAAGATAACTGTACAGGCTATTTAGACTGGGACATGTGCAAATGCAAATGCAAAATTTACAGAGTCAAAGTGTCAAGTGGCAAAGTACAAAAATTACAGTGTGTAAAGTGTCAAGAGTTAAGTGTTCATGAGTCCCACAGCAGATGGATAGAAACTGTTTTTGTGGCGGGAGGTTCTGGTCTGTATGGACCGTAGCCTCCTGCCTGAGGGGAGTGGCTGAAATAGTCCATGTCCAGGGTGAGAAGGGTCGGTTGTGATCCGACCTGCTCGTCCCCGAGTCCTGGAGACGTACAGGTCGTGGATGGATGGAAGGCTGCAGCCGATCACCTTTTCTGCAGAGCGCACAATGCGCTGCAGTCTGTGTCTGTCCCTGGCTGTGGCTCCAGCGTACCACACGGTGATGGAGGAGGTGAGGATGGATTCAATGATGGCTGTGTAAAACTGCACCATCATCTGCACTGGCAGCTTTGCTTTTCTCAGCTGCCGTAGGAAGTACATCCTCTGCTGGGCCTTCTTGATGAGGGAGCTGATGGTAGGCTCCCACTTGAGGTTGTGGGTGATGGTGGTCCCGAGGAAGCGGAAGGAGTCCACGGTGGTGACGGGTAGGTCTGTCAGGGCGAGGGGGGGCAGGGGGGCTGTGACTTTTCTGAAGTCCACGATCATCTCCACTGTCTTCTGGGCATTGAGCTCCAGGTTGTTGGCACTGCACCAGGACACCAGCCGGTCCACCTCCCTCCTGTAGGCCGACTCATCACCGTCTGAGATGAGCCCGATGAGGGTGGTGTCATCCGCAAACTTAATCAATTTGACGGACTCATGGCTGGAGGTGCAGCAGTTGGTGTACAGGGAGAAGAGCAGAGGAGAAAGTACACAGCCCTGTGGTGATGATGTCCGAGACATTCTTCCCCAGCCGCACGCACTGCCTCCGGTCCGACAGGAAGTCAGTGATCCACCTGCAGGTGGAGTCAGGCACATTGCGCTGGGAGAGCTTGTCCTGGAGCAAAGCAGGGAGGATGGTGTTGAAGGCAGAGCTGAAGTCCACAAACAGGATCCTGGTGTAGGTTCCCGGGGAGTCCAGATGCTGGAGGATGAAGTGGAGGGCCAGGTTGATGGCGTCGTCTACAGATCTGTTGGCTCTGTAGGCGAACTGCAAGGGGTCTAGGAGGGGGGAGGTGATGGACTTGAGGTAGGACAAAACCAGCCGCTCAAATGACTTCATGACTACAGACGTCAGCGCCACCGGCCTGTAGTCATTAAGTCCAGTGATTCGGGGCTTCTTGGGGACAGGGACGATGATGGAGGACTTGAAGCACGCTGGGACCTGGCAAGACTCCAGAGAGGTGTTAAAAATGTCTGTGAAGACAGGTGTCAGCTCATCAGCACAGTGTCTCAGTGTGGCAGGAGACACGCCGTCTGGCCCGGGTGCTTTGCAGGTCTTTTGTCTTTTAAATTGCCTCCACACATCCTGTTCTGAGACTGAAAGGGCAGCGGGGGAGGAGTGGGTGTCCAAGTTGGGATGGGCTGGAGTATCCTCTGTGGTGGTAAGGGTGGGGGAGGGGTGTGAAGTGTTAAAGCGAGCATAATGTGTGTTAAGTTGCTCAGCCAGTTTCCGGTCATCAGCAGCGCGGGGGGCTCTCGGCTTGTAATTGGTAATCAGCTGGAGTCCCCTCCACACAGAAGCAGGGTTGTTGCCAGCAAACTGCTGCTCCAAGCGTGCATTATAATGAGACTTGGCTCTTAACACCTCCCTGCTAAATCCATACTTCGCCTGTCTGTAGCCGTCTCGATCCCCACTCCTGTGGGCTGCTTCCTTTTGCAGCCTTAGCTGCCTCAGTTTGGGTGTGAACCAGGGTTTGTCATTATTGTAGGTCACTTTGGTGCATGTAGGGATGATGCTGTCCTCACAGTGTTGGATGTATGATGTTACAGTGTCTGTGTACTCGTCCAGACTATCTGTGGCAGCTCTAAACACCTCCCAGTCTGTAGTTTCCAGACACGCACGTAGCTCCTCCACTGCCTCGCTGGTCCACCTCTTTGTAGTCCTCACTACAGGTTTGGAGAGTTTCAGCCTCTGCCTGTACGTGGGGATCAGATGAACCATGGCGTGGTCTGAAAAGCCCAAGGCAGCGCGGGCCATGGCGCGGAAGGCGTTGCTGACGGTAGTGTAGCAGTGATCCAGCGTGTTCTGCTCTCTGGTCGGGCATTTAATAAACTGTCTGTACTTTGGCAGCTCGTGGGTGAGATTTGCCTTGTTAAAATCCCCAAGGATAATCAGCAAAGCGTCCGGAAAAGTCCGCTCCGCACTCAGTACCTGGTCTGCGAGTGCGCGCTGCGCCTCTTGCACGTTAGCGCTCGGCGGTATGTAAACAGCGGCCAGGATGAATGAGGCAAACTCACGTGGAGAGTAGAACGGTCTGCAGTTAATGAAAATAGATTCCAGAGCAGGAGAGCAGTGCTTGGAGATCACTGTTACGTCGGAACACCAGGCGTTGTTGACGAAGAAACAGACTCCACCGCCTTTTGTTTTTCCCCCGGAGAGATCGGTCCGTCTGTCGGCGCGGAGGAGCTGGAATCCCTCCAGGTGAAGTGCGCCGTCCGGAATTGAGTGGTTCAGCCACGTCTCCGTAAAACACAAAACAGCAGATGAAGAGAAGTCCTTGTTTCTTCTCATCAGCAGCGCCAGTTCGTCCATTTTGTTGCTGAGTGAGCGAACGTTAGAGAGGAAAATCCCAGGTAACGGCGTCCGCACGCCGCGCTTCCGCAGGCGCACCAGAGCGCCGGCCCATTTCCCTCGTCTGCGGCGTCTCACTCTTTTGGCTAAAAAAAGAGCTAAATCTGCAGCGGAAGCTAAAAAAACTGGATTTAGAGCATCAGAAGTGGTGGTTCTGATGTCTAAAAGCTCTTCACGGGTGTAAGAGCACGCGGACACACAATTAAAGCAAAAATACAAGCAAAGCAAAGTGCTCCAAAACACCAGGGCATCCATCAGCGGCGCCATCTTGGAAGGAATATGGGGGGGGGGGTAAAAAGAAGGAAAACTCCTCATAGTGCATCACTTTAAAACATCCGGACTTTAATTTGAATAAAATGCGCTTACATATAAAACAGAAACCAACAGCCATTTAAATCCACAATGTCGCTTGGTACATAGCTGGTATCAGACTGCTGCTCTCACATATCACTGCAACGTCATCCCCAGCTCCTACCGTTCAGCAGAGTCGTCGTATGGCCACGGCCCTAATGTTTCGTCACTTCCTGACTTGTTCACCGGGTGCCTCCTGACGAATCTGCTGAACGGTAGGAGCTGCTGACCACGCCGCAGTGATAGGTGAGAGAGTGGCAGTCTGATACCAGCTATGTAGCAAACAACATTGTGGATTTAAATGGCTGTTGATTTTTGTTTATATGTAAGGGCATTTTCTTTCAATAATTTTTATTGATTTTCTAGAGTACAATACAGAAGAAACAATATTTAATATAGTGCATACAATCAATTGTCGCATGAAGTAGTAATAGTTCTAGACTTTTAAGAGACATCTAGCGATTGCTGGTAACCTAGCAAAGGTTCACAAACATTGTAAAGCTCAAGCATGTATGTAATATAGTATAATACACTCGACTTGTGGATTATGGACTTTCCTCCCCAAACCACCCCTGTTGGGAGCTATTTTGTGGACCGGGGGGAAAGGGCACAACTTTATAGTGCTTTGAGATTTTTCACTAGAAATACATGCTTATTTAGCATTGATGACTTTCAAACTGCATTATAGTGTATTACGGAAAGTAAGTGAATAACATCAGTACAATATGGGTAGAAAGAAAAATGCAGAAGGAATAACAAACAATTTAAAAAACTTGTTTAGATTATGTTGTATATGCATCAATATGCATCTGGTTATTTTATCGTCCAACAGCCCTGTACACCCCGACTGGCAACAAACTATGTCCTAAGGGAGAAGGCCAATACTACCGTATTGAGGTGTATGAGAGATGAGGCTCACTATACCTTTCTGTCGCAAAGTCGATAACATGGCGGTGTGTAAGAGTGTATATTGAACTGTTAAATCTATTCAGAAAAGAAATACACTGTTTAGAGAAGAGCATGCGAGATATATAAGAACCCATGCAGGGGTTGGACTAGAAAATGCAAAAAGAGGGGAAAGAGGAGGAGGGATATCTCTGCGTTAAAACAGACCTTGTCGTGTAAGTTATGTTATAGATTTAGAGTACCATTGTACCCATGGTGCCCACAGGCATGAACATCTCAGTTGCGTAGGTTTGCCTTGTGCAAATGTCGATTCATATGAATAGTGTGACTGTACAAGCACCACTACGTCTGTAAGTGTTGGGATTGTATTAGATTTCCAGTTTCTAGCCAGCAGTGCCCTGGTTGCTAGGAGGATGTGAGAGATCACCACTCTGAATTGCCATGGGAGTGAATCAATGGTAATATTGAGAATTGCCAGTTGCAGGGTCAGTTTGATATCTAATTGCGTAATTTCATTGATTAGTGTGTTAATGTTGGCCCACAGGGGGGTTATATGTGGACATGTCCAGAAGATGTGATGTAGGGAACCCTTTAACCCACATGTTCTCCAGCAGAGCGGTGAAAGATGCGGATAGATTTGAGCTAGTTTCTTGGGAGTTAAGTACCACCGTGAGGACAGTTTTTGGGTCAGTTCCCAATGTGTTGTGGATTTTGTAGCTTTATAAATTGATTTTATGGCTGATTGCCATTGGTCATCTTTGAAGAACGTATGAAAATTCAATTCCCATTCTTTGAAAGGTTTAAATTTGTTAAAAAGTGTTTTTTCTTGTAAGACTGAGTATATTCTGGATACCCCTTTGGTGCATGTGCTGTTTGTGGAATAATAGTTCCAGATACTCGTGGGTAATTTACTTTCAAGGTGGGGGTGTGAAGTTAAGCAATGGTGAATCCTATGATAGGTAAGGAAGTCTGAGCTGGGATCTTGGTACTGTGCTTGGACTTGGGCAAAGGTTTTGTGGAGCGTAAGATTGCGGAGTTCGTCAATATCTGGTGCTATTTCAATCAACCAATTTGGTATGTGTATGTCTGGAGTTAACAAGGATAAAATCTGTATAGGAAAATGAATGGTTGTAGTAGGGGTGTTGGACCACTGGTATTGTGTCAAAGCTTTCCATGCCTTGATTGAGGCTTGTATAGTCGGTGACAGTAGATGTAGGCGAGGTGGTATAATCGTTGAGCTGAGCAGCCAAAGTTTAAGGTTTTTACTCGGAACCATGTGAGTCTCTATTTCTGCCCACATTGTGTTAGGATTCAGCAGAAGCCATTCCTTCAATTGTGCCAGCATGGTGGCTAAGTAGTAGTCTTTAATGTCAATTAAACCTGCGCCTCCAACTGATCTATGTTTAATGAGTCTGGAGTGGGAGCTTCTGGGTTTTTTCCCCCGCCATATATAGCGATGTAAAATAGTTTGTAGAGATTTGAGGTATCTGTGGGTAAGGTGGATAGGCAGCGTACGAAATAGGCATAATAGTTTGGGTAAAGCTATCATTTTAAACGCCGCTAGACGCCCTGCCCAGGATAGTTCAAATTTCGCTAGTTTGTTGGTCTCTTGTATAAGCATGTGTCTGGCTTCGATAAAGTTGCTAGTAAAGATTGTTTTTGTGGATTTCGTGAGGGTGATTCCTAAATAAGTAATGCCCTTGTCAGCCCAGGAGAAAGGGTATAGGTTACGTAGTAAGTTACTAGTCATGCCATCTATTCCTAGATCTAGTATGGAGGATTTATTTTCATTTATCTTATAATATGAAAGAGCATTACATTTATGAAGAATGGATTGTACCGAAGCTAGGGAGGTCAAAGGGTTGGTCAGGATTAATATCACATCATCTGCGAACAGATTGATCTTGTGTTCTATGGGACCAATAGTGACACCAGTGATGTGGTTGTTTGATCGAATATGTTCAGCTGGTGGTTCTATTATTAAATTAAAAATAATTTGAGACAGGGGGCATCCTTGACGTGTTCCGTTGCTAATAGTAAATGGTTTGGAAAGCATCTCAGAGATATATACTTGTGCAGAGGGAGTGGAGTACAATGACATAATGGCCGGGGATCGAAGCCATGTTAGGTAAGAAGTATTTACATTACGAGAAAGTATAATATTCTATTTACTTTTATTTAGGAGGTATGATCTAGATCCTTATCTACCGTACTGATCATTGAATGATGCATTGGATATGGGAAAGAGGACCCGACTGTTCCCGTAATGAATAAATC
>BLSH010164099.1:35208-46688 GCA_018402905.1 Glandirana rugosa | reverse complement strand
GGAATCCCTCTAATTTTTAGATTATTGCGTCTGGAGCGATCCTCTAGATCCGCCACTTTAGCCTTCAGCCAATCAATTTCTTCTGAGTGAGACGCATGTGCATCCACCAGGTTGTTATATGACTCTACACAGGTTCCCATAGTTTCCTCTAGCTGACCCACTCTATCCCCTAGTTCTTGCACTTCTGTGTTATATTGCTTAAAACATGCTAACATATCCGTCTGTAGGGAAGAACGTAGTGAGAGGAGCATGTCCTTCATCATGGTATCTGACATTGGTTGTCCTGTGGTCGGGAAAGAAGCGATGGGGTCTGGGTTCTGGTCAGGAGTCATTGTGGTGGTGTTGCTGAGCTCCATTTCGGGTTCATCAGGGTCATCAGAGTCTCTATCCCACCTTGGCCTAGATTTGGCGGGACTTTGCAGCTCTGGAGCTTCTAGAGTTGGTGGGTCTGCTGTTTTGTCCTCTGAGAATACAAAGGTGTCAGCTGCTATAGGTCCGTCCTTAAGTGGCAAGGCCAAAGCGGCGTCTCTATTGTTTTGTGCATCCTTGGTCAGTCTTGGGAAGTAACCAGGCATTTTTTGCAATTGCGGGTCCTCTCTGCGTCTGCGTGACATTTTAGTGAGTGATATTGTTGTAAAGTCCTTGCGGGAGAGGAGAGTGCTGTTCTAGGGCTTATTGTAGTGCCACGTCTCAGGCTTGGTGCATAGCTATATGGTCATTTTGTTGCTGACATGCCAGTGGTACTGAAACATGTTGCTTGATCACAGGAGAGATTAGTAAAGTCGAGTGAGATTGCTTTTCTGAGTATTAGACTTGTGGGCACAGGTTAGGTGCAGGTTGGGTGTACCAAGATGGCCGCTCCGCTAGTCAGAGTTGTCCTTCTGGTACCTTTTTCTGCTCTCTCCCAAACGTCACCTGGGTGGACAGGGGAAGCAACACTGATACAGTGGGTCGCCTAGTCAGGGGAGCCTGTCGTAGTGTTGTTTTCCCCCTTGTGAGGGCTCGTTACCAGGCCGCAAGATGGCCACCGCTATGCGCGGGTAGGCCACAAATGAAGCCGGGGAGTCGATTTTGGGCTTCGGCCGATCGCGGGTGTAGTTTCTCCGATTTTGGCCGTTTTATTTTTGTCCCCCTTGCTGGTGTCCAGTCTGGGTGAGGGTGTATGATCTTGTATGCAGAGTGGAGCGGAGTGGAGCGGGTACGGGAGGTATATGGGCCGGGAGTACCGTTTCAATAATCACCCGTTTTTTCCCTTCCAACCTTCCCCAAAGTGTGCCGTAGGGTGTTAAGGGCTCGTGCTGGTCTTTGGGAGACTCACCACTTCTTCTAGATGAAGGATGTTAGTGGATTTTCTTTTTCTCGGGCAGGAGCTCCTGTTCAGAGCTGCTTCCTCTCCTCGCGTCAAGCCACGCCCCCTAGAGGCAGTTTTTTTAAACTTTGGTGTGTTGCAGATCTTCACCTGCGGAAGTAGGAAGTGACGTCACCCGCGACCAACGCTGTCTCTAGAGGAGTTACATTACGTGGAGTGTACATGCTATCATGCTGGGCACTAAGCTACAGTGCTTTTTATGTGAGTACTTGACTTTTAATAAAGCTTTGCAGTTTATCAAAGCGGAGAGCACTATATATCGCTTTCTTTTATATGACAAATCAGTGCTACTGAGAGTAAAAGAGCTGTACATTCCACTTCATGGGATATGATATCCAAGGGAATAGGAGGTGATCCATTGAAGCAATAATACCGGCTGGTTTGTTAAAACATCAAGCGTTCTATGACCTCTGTAACAAGGGTCATAGTTGTAAGGTGAGCTGCTAGCATCTCCTGAGGTGGTGGAACAGCACATAAGCATTTTTATGAAAAATCTGCACATTGGCACTGGGTGTCATTATTTATGAACTCTGTTGAGCAATATGATGGACTGTACATAACAACATTTGATATACTAGGTTGATTTTATTTCAGTGCTGCACTTTATGTTTTGTGATATTGTATGGGATTTGATTTATTTTTCCTTGGTGTTCAGCTGCTTTATGAATATTAATTGTGCCGATAGAGCTAATTTTTGTTTTTAAGATCTTCACCTGCAGCTGTTATTTGACAGTCCCAGGTGTGTTGAATACCTGGTCCCCAAATGTATACTGTGGTTCCTGCAATTGGCCCTATTTCACTAATGGACACATTAGGGATGTAGGGGCAGACAGGAGGAAACCCCAGCAGCAACACAGTGAAGATCAACAGTGTTAAATGCCAGCAGTAGCCAGAGTTTGGCAACACAGTAAACTGTTTAGAGACCTCCTGCTGGAAAGGCAATTATTCATTTTGGTTTTTTGTTTTTTGACAAGATGATTTTAATTGACTTCTGTGCATTTAACAACAGGGTTGCTTTAAGCTTTAAATTAACTGGTTTAAAATGTGACTGGAGCATCGGAAATAAGTAACCTATCTCTAATGTATTTTTTATTTGTTTGTAATCATTACCAGAACTAGGTTATCATTGCAGAGCTTTGTCTGGCTGTTGCCTAACTACTATGCTAATTCAATGCTATTGATACATTGTAAGGCTGGCCATACACAGAGCAAGTTTTGTTCCTGCAACCACGGGTTGCAAGAAAGAAATTTGCTTGATTCTGCATCAACACAGACAGTGTTGATGCGGGAATCCCTCCTGCTAGGCCATTGACTTCTCCTGGCCGGGGAAGCCATTCCCACTGGGAGAAGACATTGATTATCACTATCGGCTATGATAGCCGCTAGCGATAATCACAAGAGAATCTAGCAGGCTGATTGTACCCAAATTGATAGATTGATCAACTTGGTAAATCCAGCCTGCCCATTAACAGTTTGAATCTTAGCAGAAATTGGCTGAGATTCAGATTGTGTATGGACGGGCTAAGTGACTCACCTGGAACTAGCATTTGGATCAGAAATTTTGACTGATTATTAAAACCAATGGATCAGTATGATAGACATGAATTTGTAGAATTAATTCAATAATTGCAGCCTTCACTTATTCATTTATGTACAGTTGTCCCAAGACTTTCCACCCACAAGCCTCAAACTATTAGAAATCATTATTTCCATTCCAATACCAGTTGGTCCGGAAAGTGCATTATGATGACGCAAAAAGGTATATGAAATATTGTAAGTGGTTCCTACAATAATGGGAATTAATGGTGTTTTACAGTGATGAAGCCTAATTTCATCTCAATGGTAGTGCCAAACTACAAAATGCATGCAACTAGTCCTAATACAATTCAGACTAGATGGCTGTTGTCTATTTTCAAACTGATCTATAAATTAAAGCATGAGCATGGATATTTGGTGACAGATTCATTTGGCCATACCAATGTTGCAAAGTTTCTTGTCTTTCAATGAAATTACATTTTTTTCTTTGGACAAAATCAAATGTAGTTTTAGCAAGATGATGCCCCACAACACTTTGCTATTGCTGTGAGAATTGTTTTCAAACAGGTGGATTGGAAGGTATATGGGATAATAGGCAGAACATACTCAATATATTGAACCATAACATATAAATACAACACTGGACTCATATTTGTGTGGATACAAATGGCCGCAGCTTTTTATTATAGGTATGAATAAATTATATTTTGGGCCACACATTTAACCAGAATAGTCAACTGGACAGAACAAGCCAACCCGAGAAATTGGGTTCATGTCGAGAATGCCTTCTCAGACATTCCGCTTAAGTCGATACCATGGATCAACATACAACATATCCCCAAATCGCTCAAAGAACACCCGCATATCTGCGCCTCCATACGCTGCTTCAAAGAAGCATGTAGGAAAACAAAAATATCTACCAGCCCTGGTCCTCTCACTCCGATAAAACTCAACCCACTTTCCCCCCTGGCATGTCACGTCACTTCTTGGAAGGGACGTGGCCATCCCCAGAAATAAACGCACACCGCTTCTTTAACAACGGCACCTTACTAGACAGGGAAAACATTGCAACAACAGATCCAGATACCCCATTAACACCTTGGGTCTATTTCCAAATTCGCCACTTCATCAAACAAATTAACAAACACTAGGAGGTCTCCCGAACACTTTCTCCATACGTGAAACTATGTTCACAACCAGGCGAACAAAGACACCTCATATCCACTATTCACAACATGTTCTTCTTGGACACCCCCCCCCCCAGCTCGGGAATGGCATGCTCCCACTGGGAAGGGGATCTACAAGAAGATATCTCAGACGACCACTGGGAAAAAATCTTTTCAATGATACATAAAGGTTCATTGAATGTTGTAACTCAGGAAAACAATTACAAATTGGCACTTCGATGGTACAGAACCCCACACCTACTCCACAAATACAACCATACGATACCTGAGACCTGCTGGAGATGCTCGGCAGCCACTGGCACTCTATTACACATCTGGTGGAGTTGTCCACGTCTCCAACAATTCTGGACTCAAGTCCCAGACCTGACCAACAGACTATCCACGTACACTCTTAGCTTCTCCCCAGCCCAATTCCTGCTACACCACACAAGTTTACCAGGACATACCTATCGCAAGTCTCTTGCTATCCACCTAATCAACGCAGCCAAGCTCTGTATCCCCATTCATTGGAACTCACCAACCCCCCGAACAATGGCAGAATGGTGTAATAAGTTAAACAGAATTGCAGAAATAGAAGAACTAATCCACATTGCCAAAGAAAACCCCTCTAAATTTTCCCACACCTGGGCCTGCTGGACACATTTCAAGACAACCCAAGAATTAAACCACAGCTGATCGTAAGCCATTACACCATAACACATAACTTCAATATCCCACACATGACCTCCCCACCTAAGAGAACACCTTAATCATCTGACAGCTCCAAACACAATCACTCCAACTAAGCCACAGAGAGAAACAGACCCATACCCCTAGCCATCGCTTATATAATCCCCCCACCCCAGAACGCCACACGTGGGTCTTGCTGCTGGGGCGCCGGCGGAGACCTATGGAGCTCCCTCTTTCTCTTTCTCCTCTCCTTCTCCTTCCTCCTTCTCTTCTCTCTCTCACATCTTCTCCCCTTCCCCCCTCTCCCTCTTCCCCCTTATTACCCCCTTTCCTCCCCTCACCTACCCCCCCTTCCCTTCCCTTCCCTTCCCTATCCTATCCTATCCTACCCTATTCAAGTTCAAGATTGTTTGTTTCTATCATGAAGGAACGCAAACACAACCGCTGAGAGAAAATAGTGTCTGACGGAAAGGTTTTCCATGGACACTCAGCTACAACTCATCCCTATCCAGATACTACCTTTCCAGCTCACCTGAATTTCTTTTTCCCATACCACTACCGTCAGACCCAGGCAAACCATTTAAGCTTAATGACTCACAGATCTAGTGTTGAGGGCCCTATATAAGGCTACTAACCAGTAAATAGAGAATGTTTACACTCTGACTATATAAAGAAGCCCTATGTCTAAGCTTATTGAGACTCTCATAGAATCATTGACCATGCAGTTTTCTTTTCTTTTTGTTACTTTTCACATACCGGTTGTACCCAGTCAATAGTGTACATATTATATCAACCTTGCACTACTGAAATGCTCATGTTATGTACCTATGTTATCTTGTCATAAAAAAAATCTTTTAAAGGGAAAAAAAAAAAAAAAAAGATATTTTACATCATATAATCCAATACCAATATTAACTGTATCAATTAAATATTTTGTAGCTCAGCTATCAGAGCTCAAGCTAATAATATAACAATTTACATTCCCACCAGCCATGCTTATGTACTATAAGCATGGCACCCCAACCAGTCCACAGCCAACTCCACACAAGACTGAAGATCCATATTAAAAATGCCCAGAGCAATGTCTGACAAGGGGATTTTGTCAGTACGATAAAAGTCAGTAATACCCCCTTCCAAATCCATGGGTCTGAAAGACAAACCATTTAATACAGGCATAAACTTAGCTATAATCCACGAGAAAAAGAAAATGAGCTGGCACACTGTGAAACATCTTCAACTGTTTATTCCATACCAAAAATTAAAAGGAACATGCAGACATGTTTCGGCATACAAATGCCTTGTTCACCACATGTCCAACATACACATATAACATTAATGCTTTTATAGTACAGCCCACATATTGCAAGTGGCATGCTGTGCATGCCATTGCATATACAACATATTGTGTGCCGCAATTAATGAAATCGTGCAAAGAGATTTATTTTCCTGTAGGACACGAACATACTTTTTTGAGGTTTTTTGCATGTATGTGGCAAAACCTACATGTATTGGCACCACAGGCACAAGAGCCAGTGGTGTGCAGGTAAGTTTCGTATGTTTCACAGATTGAAGCATACTAGGAGAAAGAAAACTATCCAATGTATTGGCCCATCTGCTAGAGAACCTACATCCTGCTTCAATCATCATGCTTAGATCTTTATCAGTAGCAAGGATGGGTAAATATTTTCGGATAATGTTAGTTACTTGTTTGTATTCTTGCAAATACTTAGTAACAAAAGTAACAACATTAGTTTTTTATTGTGTGACCTGTTTAAGAGGGTAGTTCTTGCTGTGGCAATCTCAATTGCTCTATTTTTTTCCCTGTTGTCATATCCACGTGCCTGTAGTCTGGATGTCCCTATTTTAGAGTCTTCAAAAAAAGTTTAAATGGTAGAACAGTTCCGTCTCATTCTAATGAATTCTCCCACTGGCACCGACCATATGGTATGAAAGGGATGACAGCTACTGGCTAGTAGTAATGAATTGCCAGCACATGATTTACAGTATGTGCGAGTGGATATCCCATCAGAACAGATGGAACTTGTTAGAGTGACATCTAAAAAGTTGATACAGTTACTGTGAGTTTCAAAATTCTAAACAAAATTCTAGATTTAGGAAGTTATTGTTGGCATAGCTGACAAATTGGGCAATATTTCCACATGGTCCATCCCATAACAAGCATAACAAGCAGGCCGTCTATGTACCGACCATACCATTTAATTTTATGGAGATGTGGGTTTTTGGAATAAAAGAGAAACTTTTCTTCCCACCACCCCATATACAAATTAGCTTGGGAGGGGGAAAATTTTGCCCCGTCGAAGCACAAACGCATTGGAGATAATAAACATTGTCAAATAAAGAAGTTGTGTCCCGGCAAAAACTCAGTGCTGAGAACAATAAACTCCTTCAGTTTGTCACTGTAAGCACTGTAATGTTGCAAGTGAAATTTAAGTGCTTTAAGAGCTAAATGGTGGGGAATACAAGAATACAAAGACTTAACATCCATGGTTACCCAATTAAAGGTATCTATCCATTGGATGTGTTGTACACTGGACAAAACATTGGCAGTATCCTTAATAAAACCCGGTGACCCCATAACCAGGGGTTGTAGGTGCTGATCCATCCAATGTCCCAATTTCTCCAGTAATGATCCTATCCCAGCAATGATGGGTCTGCCTTGTATAGGGTTTTTGTGCAGTTTAGGCAAAAAATGGAAGATGGGGACTATGGGATCAGAAACTACCAGGTACTCTAGCATTTTAGCATTTTTTGTGTCAGCAGCCCTAAATTTTGTCCCACATCTAAAAGATGGAAGAGCCATGCTCCAAACTTGGACGCGGAGTTAGTAGGTAAAAGCCGTTATGTAGTTTTGTCATTCAATTGGCGTAATGACTCAGCTTTGTATTGTACCGAGTCTAGAACAACTACTGCTCCCCCTTTGTCCACAATCTTAATAACTATATCTCTACATCTCTTCAGGGATTGCATCATCTGTCTTTCCCCTCTAGTGAAATTGTCCCTGAGAAAACGGGGAGATGCATCAATATTTTCCTTCAATTGGACTAAGTCTCCTTCCACCAAAGACTGAAATATGTCTATGGTGGGGTTGCAGGCTTGAACAGGATAGAGTCCAGGAACTCAGAGTGGTGTGTTTTGTATCTTACAAGATAAACTTAGCTATAGCTCTATTAATTCTTTTACGAATTTTATCAAAATGTTTCCATTTGAGGGTAACCCAAAATAACCGAGGATTTCAGAGAATAATAAGATACAATCTGGAACAATAGAATAAAGGCACATTAAATCTGACTTCATAAGAGAAATTATATCTAAACCAATGTCAAATGGAAAACATTAATGTTTGGAATCATTTTAGATCTAACAATGACAAAACTTTACGTAACTCAGTCCATTTCATGCCACATTGACCGAACCAATATACTGTTAAACGAGATGAAGGTAAACCTAGGAGAGGACCATAGCATCTAAATTCTGCTCCCTTATGAGCCCAAAAGACATATGAATGTCCGATGATCCAAACCATAGAAGATGAATCTGAAACAAAATGTAAACATTAGGACATATGTAAGAACTATAGCATTGGGATCTCCATCCACCTATATTTTTAATAACAGATTCAGAAAAGTCTAAATTAGCTGCTTCCGTAGCAGCTCCAATACGGAACGAGTGAGATGATATCGGTAGATGGCCAATATTTAAAAATGTTTTACATTTCTTTAAAACCGCCTGAAATTGATAAATTGTCAAAGGATCACCTGTAGTATGTACCAAGAATAGCTTATCAGAATGTGTCCTGATACCTAAGTATCTTTGGGCTAGAGATAATGCACATATATTTGGGTCTGAGTGCTTGCAAAGAGTAATCCATCTACCAAAGCCAAACTGATCCGTTTTAAACTTAAGCAGCAGAATGCGAAATACTCCAGAATGCAGAACCACTAAAGAAAGTAGTAGGCCCGAATTTTCAGTTTTATTAGGTGGAAGTAATTCGGAAATCTGAAAAGCTCCATAGAAACATAGACAGGAGGAAAGTTTAAACAATATTGATTCAGATGGCGAAAAACAAACTGAATTAGTAGCAGAACAAAGACTGTTCAATAGATCCGCAGAAATAGGAAGCCTCTTATTACTGACCTTATGTCCTTTCCAATAGCCTTTTAAGGCTTGTTTTACTGAAAAAAAATCTAAGACAGGAAGCGTGCCCATGTAGATTTGAGAAAAAAAGACACTCTCACCAAAGTTTTAAAAATTTGTGAATAGGAGTATGAACAAATCATCAACTAATTTAAAAATGACAGTACCAACTCCTCGTTAAAGCAATTACTATATACCCCTTGATGGAGCAACAATGAACACCATAATTTCCATGCATTTTTGTAACATGCCCACGTGGAAAGTGCCAATGACTTCCGAATAGCTAGCTGCACTGAATTCAAATCAGTTTCCACAAATGGGATGGACAAGACAGGCCCATATGATCGGCATCTGGCACCAACAATTAAAATCTGTCCATCTGTTGGCGAGATAAGGAATCAGCAATGATATCGTTAACACTTGGAATAAATTTAGCCTTATTAAGATTCAAACATTTAAATTCTAGATAGCGTAGAACAGAAATAACAGGCAATGGTTTGGATACTAAGCAATTAATCACAAAGATGACACCCCTATTATTGGAATGCAATAAAATATTTTTATTCTGAAATTGTGAACCCCATAATTCAGGGGCTACAAGAACTGGAAACAATTTCAGAAGGACAATGTTAGAAGTAAAACCTTTCTCAACCCCAAGAAGGATGCCATTCACAAGCCAAACAATGTCCTTGACAAAATGCACCATATCCATAAGCATCAGAGGCATCAGTAAACAGATTAAGAGCAGAGGAAGAACAAAACGGAGCTTGCCATAAAGAGCAGCCATTAAAACCATATAGGAATCTGTGCAAAATGATCAAATCATCACAAATCTCGGTACTAATTCTTACAAAATGATTGGCAGCAGAAATACCTGATATCGCTTGGTATAGGCATTTAGAAAACACCCTGCCCATCGGGATTACTCTAGAAGCAAATGCCAACAATCCTAATAAGTAGTGTTGAGTGAACCCGGACTGTAACATTCGGGTGTGTACCGAACTTTGGGGTGTCCGGGACCCGGACTCGAACACGGACATTTCAAAAAACGTTCGGGTTCTGGGTTCTGGGTTCTGGTAGTTGATCACGCATGTTGAATAGCTGCAGGGCAGCCAATCAACAAGCGTTTCACTGGTTTGCCCTTAGAAGCCATCACAGCCATGCCTACTAATGGCATGGCTGTGATTGGCCAGTGCATCATGTGACCCAGCCTCTATATAAGCTGGAGTCACTTGATGCTGCAGTCACATGCTCTCTGAGACTCTGAATAGTATAGGGAGATGAAGCTGCCAGCGTTTTTGTGAGGGACAGATTGCAGACATTTTAACATCTGATCCTGCATCCTGAGATTACTACTACTGTTGCTCTGAGGGACAGATTGCAGAAATTTGAGATTTCACATACTGCTGCTTTGAGTGACAGATTGCAGATCAAACCTTGCCTAACACAACGATCGTTACGATCGTACACAATGATCAGATTGTGGGATCGTACACAACAATCAGATTGTGGGAGTAATTTGAGATTTCACATACTGCTGCTTTGTGTGACAGATTGCAGATCAAACCCTGCATTACACAACGATCTGACTGCACTAGGTAGAGGTTTCTGCTTAAAGGGACAGATTATTGTTCAAAAATCATTGCCTACTCCTATAGGGCCAGGTTCCAGCTGTTGCTATAAGTGACACATTATTGTTCAAAAATCATCTCCTAGTTCTAAAGGGAGAGCTTCCGGTTGTTGCTTAGAGGGACAGATTATTGTTCAAAAATCATTGCCTACTCCTATAGGGCCAGGTTCCAGCTGTTGCTGTAAGTGACAGATTATTTATTGTTCAAAAATCATTTCCTAGTTCTAAAGAGAGAGCTTCCAGCTGTTGCTGTAAATGACACATTGTTCAAAAATCATCTCCTAGTTCTAAAGGGAGAGGTTCTAGCTGTTGCTGTAAGTGACACATTATTGTTCAAAAATCATCTCCTAGTTCTAAAGGGAGAGCTTCCAGCTGTTGGTGTGAGTGGTGCATTTCTTGCACGAAAAAAAAAAGGTATTAATTGGTTATTAATAAATACTTACATAGGGCTACATAGTACATTTGTGGGCACAATGAGGAGAGCAAATAAGGGATGTGGTCATGGTGCTGCTGGTGATGCTGGTACTGCTGGTGTTGGTGGTGTTGGTGAACCTCTTGTTGGAAGGAGAGGATGTGGTCGAGGTGTGCCAGCTACACGCACAAGGGAGGCCACTTCCAAGACAACCGATGGACTTCTTCCACAAAGGGAACACGCACATCGACCGTGTGGAGCTGGTGTAGGAGAGGAAGGTTGTTCTCCAAGTGGTTGTGGTGGTTGTGGTCGTCATGGTCGTAGTGGTCGTCGTGGTACTGGTGTAGGGAATAAACGAGAGGAGTAACACGGGTGTTTACATGATACATCGGGATACATTCATAAATAATTATTGGTTAATTATGGAAAAAAAAAAGCACGTTCTTTACGTGGTGAGTGTGGTTGTCGACCTTCGAGAGGGAAATCTTGATCCTCTACTAAAAACTTGTTATTACACAGTGA
>BLSH010164099.1:9757-25611 GCA_018402905.1 Glandirana rugosa | reverse complement strand
ATTATACCGTCTGCTGCGGTTTTCTAGCTCATCAATTTTGGTTAAAGCTCCATCCAATTGATCCTGCAATGATTGAAGACATTGTGTGTTTTGATTGACTCTGGCGATCGTTTCATCGCATGATTGTTCAATCGCATCAATCCTGGCTCCAATGCTAGCTAATTCTGCCTTGATGGCCGTGGTAATCTGAGTTGCATTCTGAGCTAGTCCCGCAACTAGCATCTCTGAGAAACGATTGAGCAAGTGTCCCATATCCGGAGTCTGCCCGGGTGGACATGTTTCAGCGTGCTCTAGATGTACTGTGCCTAATGGGCTTAGTGTTGCAGAGGGAGATGGGGATGAAATGTCTCCCATTACTCTGTCCAGCAGGGATTCAGTGGAAGCAGGGGAGGGGGGGACATCTATCAGTCTGTTCAGCATTGTCCCTGGGGAGTCTGTAATTCTGAGATTTATACATGGGCTCACCGCTCCATTAGAAAGACACGAGGCCTCCTCTCTCTTCCCTTCCGCCTGTGTTGCGGCCGCCATCTTAGGACCACTGGGCCTCTGATCGATGAAGACGAGCTGTCTATTCACCGCCTGCTTCGATCTGGACTGGCTCTCCGCGAACATAAAATAGGTCCTGCCCTGATCCCCTTTCGGATGCTTAAAAGTTTGGGGGTTCACTGTAGCTGTATACGGCTCGGGAGTCCCGTCTTGATCCGGGCGGTGCGGAGCTCCGGGAGATCACGTCCTGTCCCGAGGTCCGCGCATGCGCACTCTATTCTTGGCTTTTTATCCCGCCCATATGAGTTGTCTTAGATTTGAGTTTAGCTGGGTGAAAAATTTTTGGGGTATTGGTATCGGCAAAGTTCTAAAGTAGTATATTAGTTTGGGAATGACTTGCATCTGGTATGCTGCTATGCGTCCTATCCATGAGAGTTGGTATTTACTTATGTTTTCTAGTGCTTCTTCTCTTAATTTGTTAAGGAGTGGTGGGAAGTTAACTTCGTATAATTTAGAGGTTGTATTAGGTAACTGTATTCCTAGATATGTTATGGACGGTGGGTCCCAAGTGCAGGGGAATAGCTCTTTAAGTGTCAATTTTTGCTTATTGTGTGCATTAATGGAAATAGCTGAGCACTTTGAGGCATTCATTTTGTGGTAGGAGACTTTTCCAAAATTAGTCAGAGTTTCTTTTAGGTTCGGTATAGAGGTTGCTGGGTTGGTCAAGGTGAGAATTATGTCATCTGCGAACAACCCTATCTTGTGCTCCTTGGTGCCTATAGAGATTCCTTGTATACTCTTATTTGTTCTAAGAAGTTCTGCAAGTGGCCAGTGAAAAAATAATTGGGGAGAGGGGGCATCCCTGTCGGGTACCATTGGTCAATTTAAAGGAGTCCGAAAGGGATCCCGATGTAAATACCTTCGCTGATGGGTCTGAGTATAGTGACATTATTGCAGTGTGTATGGATCCGTAGAACCCGAATTTGTTGAGCATGGTTGCTAGATATCCCCAATGCACTCTATTGAATGCTTTTTCAGCATCTAGAGTAAGAAATACAGTGGGGATATTAGTAGTTTCCGCATAGCTAATTAGATTAATCATTCGTCTCGTACTATCTGGAGCCTGTCTTCCTTTTACAAATCCCACCTGATCTAGACCCACCAGTGAAGGGGTAACATCTTTCATTCTGTTAGCTAGTACTTTTGCATAGATTTTCAGGTCTGTATTAAGCAGGGTCTATAGTTTTGTGGGAAAGAAGGGTCTTTTCCTGGCGTATGGATGGTTACTATAATAGCTTGTAACATTTCTTCTGGGAATTTACCTATTTTTATTGTTTCATTAAATAGTTTCTCTAGTTTTGGGGCTAGGATTTGCGAGAAGGCTTGGTAGTACTCGGCTGAGAAGCCGTCCGCTCCCGGAGATTTGTGTTTAGGGAGTGCTTTAATCACCTCCAGTATTTCTTCCTTGGTTATTGGTCTATTTATATGGTGTAGGGTGTTGTCATCTATTGTAGGTAATTCAACCTGTTGTAGGAAGTTATGTATTTCTTCCTCTGTGGGTTGTTGGGTGTTAGGGTCCTGTTTGAGGTTGTAGAGTGCTACATAATATGTTTTGAAGGAATTGGCTATGTCCCTGGGGTTGTAACAGGGTTTATTATGTTGGGGATGGATAATTTTTGCTATTTTAGTTTGTGCCTGTCGTTTCTTCAATTGTGCTGCTAAGAGTTTGCTGGCTCTGTTATGTTGTGAATAATAGGAGAGTTTCATTCTTTTAAAGTATATGTCATTATCCCTTCTCAGTTCCCTTTTTAATTTCTCTCTGTGGTCATTAAGTTGGGCTAATATAGTATCATTAAGGCCTTTGGAGCTTTTATGTGCCTTTTCTAGTTCTGCTATGTGTCTATGTAGTGAGGTGATAAGTTGTGTTTTCTTTTTCTTTTCTCTGGATGCTATTTGTATAAGAGTCCCTCTAGAGACCGCTTTATGGGCGCACCAAACAGTGGCTGATGAGGTGTCGTGGGATTCATTAAGTTCAAAATATTCCTCCAGTCTCTTCCGCACCTCCTGTTGGATCTGCGGTTGAGACATTAGGTAGGTATTATTTCTCCATAAGTAAGATTGTTCTGCTCTGCCATTGTCTGCAATATCTATGGTGACAGGAGCGTGGTCTGACCATGTTATGTTCTGTATCGTGGCCCCAGTTATCCTTTGGAGGGTGTGCTGGTCCACTAGGAAAAAGTAAATTCTGGAATAGGATTTGTGTACATTCGAGAAAAAAGTGTAGTCCTTCTCAGTGGTGTGCAGGCAGCGCCATGGGTCATATAAATTTTCTTCTACACTGAGTTGTCCCATGGGAAGGCGTCGCCTGCACCCCACTGAGGACGAGTCCATATCAACATTCATAACAGCATTAAAATCCCCGCAAACAATCAAGTTGCCTTTCTGGAGTTTCTTAGCCAACTGGATTGTTCTTCTGAGGAATCTGATAGGATGTCTGTTGGGTGCATATATATTCACTATGGTGTATACACTACCGTTACATTCTGCAATTAAAATAATATATTGCCCTTGGGAGTCAGTTACTTTGTCTATTAGTTTAAATGCCACTGTGTCCTTAATTGCCGTCATTACTCCTCTGTGTTTCTTCATTGTCATTGCTGTGAAGATATGTGGGAATTTGTGGTGTGTACAGTTTGGTGACTTACTGTGAGAGAAATGCGTCTCTTGAACACATACAATGTCACTTCTGAGTTCCAGTGCTCTTTTCCATAGGGATCTTCTTTTGTGCGGGCTGTTTAGTCCTCTAGTGTTGAAGGACATTATCTTAAGGTACATTCCATTCATCTTTAGCTCTTTGCTGCCATCTAGTGGGATGAGGTTGTAGTTTCATGGTGGAAGTGTTTTCACTGTTGATTAGGCATGCTGGCCTGTGTGCTTCAGTGGAGGAGAATAAGGATTTAAAAAACAATAAGGAGTTAATAAAGATCTGCAAAACTCTCAGTAGCTTGAAACCTTTTTTCGCTGTGTAGGCGAAAGAATGCGGGATTATCCCACAAACCCATTTAGGGGGACAAAGAAACAAAACCATGAAAAAGAACATTGAAGTTATAAAGAGAACAATGACATTTCCCGTTTTCCTCTTTTTTTTTTTTTTTTTTCCTTTTCTCTTTCTTGGTGTTCAGCCGAACACTCTCTGCTTCCTAGTTTACACCCTTATGCTGGTCGTTGTAGTAGAGGGTGGTTACTAGGCAGGTTTGTCAGATTAGATTGTCATCCCCTTCTGTCTCTTGAGGCGACAGGTACAGTCAGGCATTACGTTTAGAGGAAGCATTGATTCCTGAGGTGTTGTGGTGGTCATCCCTGGGTAATAGGCCCCATTTTCTCAGCAGGTCTAAGCCTTGTTCTAGAGTTGTAATGTTATACGCCACATTTTTCCATTCTAGCATCAGTTTAGTCGGGAAGCCCCACTTATAGAGAATCTTGTGATTCCGTAGCATTTTTGTAATGGGGTTCAAGTCGTGTCTCGCTGCCATAGTGGCTTGGGAGAGGTCAGCATACAATGTGATTCCTTTAAACGGTTCTGGCAGGGATTGGTTCTGTCTGGCAAATCACATTAATTGCTCTTTTATTTGGAAGAAGTGGATTCTTGCTATAGTGTCTCTTGGTGTGTTGTCAGGCAAATAGGACGGTTTGGGGAGTCTGTGCACTCTGTCAATAATCACATCCGCTGGTGTCAGGGACGGAATAGCTGTGATCATAAGTTTTTGTAGATATTGTCTCAGTTCAGTTGGTTTAACAGACTCTGGTATGCCCCTGAATTTTAGGTTGTTTCTGCGATTCCTGTCCTCTAAATCTGCGATTTTGAGTCGCATCGCTCTGATCTCTTCCTCCATGTCAAATGTGCATCCACATCCACAAGTTCATTGTGCGCTGTGGAGAATTCCCCCATTTTATTCTCCATGTGGGTGACTCTGTTTTCCAAGACAATAATGTTTTTGTTGGTGGATCGCATAAAAGCATTAATGTCTTGCTGAATAGCTCCTCGCAGTGTTAGGAGCATATCTTTCATGGTAATGTCTGTGATGGGGCTGCCTGATGTGGGGAATGTGTCCAGCTTTTTACTCTCTTCTGACGCTTGCTCCATGTCCTCCCCCTCCACATTATCCTCCCCCTCACATTCTCCTGCATGGCTCAGCTTTCTTCTCTGCTTTATAGGGCTATTATCCACTGAAGGTGGGTTGATTTTGCCTGTACCAGGCGACTCACCGCTCCCCTGTAGATCCGAAGCGTGGTCTGTGTGAGGAACCGCGCGGCTGCTTCTTCCGGCGCCATCTTGGCTGGGCCAAGGCAGCGCTGTGGAGTAAAAATCAGTCAGTTTCCTCGGCGGATCTCTGCCTTTACGTTTGCCCATGACAACCCTCCAACTCTCCTCTCTTTGGTGTGCCAGGATCTGGGTGTTGTGAGGCTTTTAGGTCGCTTTGAGTGGCTTTGAAGCAGTGAGTGTGTCGGAGCTTCTCACTCACACCACCATCCGCTCCGGCCGCCGGCTCCGCCCCCGACTCTTATGCTTTTTGATAACTCTCCTGGTGTGCTTTCCATGGGCCATCCATATAGCGCTGCCCCAGAAGTGGAAGACATTGAGTGCACCGATGCCCAACCACTTCTGTTGCAGGATGAGGACATGGAAACACCAGCGCAGCACATCTCTGATGATGAAAAACACAGGTGCCAACTGCTGCAGCTTGCCTCAGTGTGCAGACTGACAAGGAGGGCAGTGGTGAAGGGTGGGTGGAAGATGATGTGGAGGATGATGAGGTCCTAGACCCCACATGGAATGAGGTTCATGCGAGTGACGTGTGGAATTTGGAGGAAGAGGTGGTGGTCACACAGAGGCACCAGCACAGCAAAAGAGGAAGCAGGTTGCAAAAGCAGAGCGAGCGTCCCCTAGACAGTAGGCCTGCTACTACCCACCGCACCCAGGGACCTAGCACACCAAAGGCAGCTCAAAGGCGTTCCCCCGCGTGGCAGTCCTTCAGACAATGTGCTGACGACAAGACACGAGTGGTTTGCAAGCTGTGCAATGATAGCCTGAGCTGGGGCATACATCTTCTCAACCTGAGCATAACCCCCATGACCAGGCATCTAAATTCAAGGCACAAGCTGCATTGGAATAATTACCTCAAAATCTAAGAAAGGTCTCGGCCTCCTCCTGCTTCCTCTTCCGCTGCTGCCTCGGCCTCTTCCTCCACGTCTACAGTGACAGTGTCACCTGCCACCCAGCAAACAGACGATATGACAGCAATGCCAACATGTCCGCCACCGTCCCCGAGCATTTCCACATGGTCCCATGGAAGCTTACAGCTGTCCATCTCCCAAACACTGGAGAGAAAGAGGAAGTGAACCCCTACCCACCCGCGATCCCTGGCCCTGAATGCCAGCATTTCAAAATTCCTGGCCTTTGAAATGCTGTCATTCCGTCTGGTGGACACGGACAGTTTCAAAAACCTGATGGCGGTGGCTGTCCCACAGTACGTGGTTCCCAGCCGCCACTACTTTTCCAGGCGAGCCATCCCTTCCCTGCACAAACAAGTCGGGGACAAGATCAAGTGTGCACTGCGCAACGCCATCTGTGGCAAGGTCCACATAACCACTGATACATGGACCAGTAAGCACGGGCAGGGACGCTATATCTCGCTAACTGCACACTGGGCAAAGGTAGTGGCGCATGTCCTTCCATCACCGAGGATTGCAGGGCATTTCTCTTTGCCTCCTGTTGCCTCCTCCTCCTACTGCGCTTCCTCCTCCTCGACCACCCACTCATCTGCTCAGCGTAACACCACCAACATCAGCACATCCAGGGGGAAACGACAGCAGGCTGTTTTAAAACTCATATGTTTGGGGGATAAATCCCACACTGCGCAGGAGCTGTGGACGGGCATTGAACAACAGACCAATGAGTGGTTGTTGCCACTGAGCCTCAAGCCCGGCCTGGTGGTGTGCGACAATGGCCGAAATCTCGTAGCGGCTCTGGGCCAAGGCGGTTTGACGCACATCCCTTGCCTGGCGCATGTGCTGAATTTGGTGGTACAGAATTTTCTAAAAAACTACCCGGATATGTCAGAGCTGCTGCATAAAGTGTGGGCCGTCTGTGCGCACTTTCAGCGTTCTCACCCTGCTGCTGCTCGCCTGTCTGCGCTGCAGCGCCTCATATGCGACGTGCCCACAAGGGGGAACTCTACCTTGCACATGCTGGAGAGACTGTGCGAGCAGCAGCAGGCAATGGTGGAGTTTCAGCTGCAGCATGCAAGGGTCAGTCACTCTGCGGAACAGCAACACTTCATCACCAACGAGTGGGCCTCCATGCGAGACCTGTGTAGCGTATTGCAGTGTTTTGAGTACTCCACCAACATGGCCAGTGCCGATGACGCTGTTCTCAGCGTTACTATCCCACTTCTATGTCTCCTTGAAAAAACACTTTGGGCCATGATGGAACAGGATGTGGCACAGGAGGATGAGGAGGAGGAAGAAGGGTCATTTCCACGGTTATCAGGCCAGCCATTAGCAAGTGGCTCGGAGGGTGGGTTCCTGCACCAGCATAGGCCAGGTCAAAAATATTCAAGCCAGGGCACAGTTCTGGAGGACGAGGAGGACGAGGAAGATGAGGAGGAGGAGGAGGAGGAATCGCAGCAGGGTGGCACCCAACGCAGCTCGTGGGCATCACTGGAGCGTGGCTGGGGGGATACAGAGGACACAGATGATATACCTCCCACAGAGGACAGCTTGTCTTTGCCTCTGGGCAGCCTGGCACACATCTCCAACTACATGCTGCAGTGCCTGCGCAATGGCAGCCGAGTTGCCCACATTGTAACTTCTTCTGATTACTGGGTGGCCACCCTGCTGGATCCCCGTTACAAGGACAACGTGCCATCCTTAATTCCCTCACTGGAGCGTGAGAGGAAAAAGCGCACACTGGTAGAGGCGCTGCTGAGGGCATTCCCAAATGACAACGGGGCTCAGTGGAAGCACAAGGCGAAGGCAGAGGAGGAGGAGGAGGAAGAAGCCACCAACGCAGCTGTGCCACCGCCAGCACCTCAGAAGGCAGGGTTAGCATGGCCAAAATGTTGCAATGCTTTGTAAGCAGCCCGCCACAACAAACAGCACCACCAGCCGATAGACAACGTCTTAGCAGGAGGCAGCATTTCAGCAAAATGGTGCAAGAGTATGTGTGCACACACCTACACGTACTGACTGATGGGTCTGCCCCATTCAACTTCTGGGTCTCCAAATTGGCCACATGGCCTGAGCTTGCCCTTTATGCCTTGGAGGTGCTGGCCTGCACTGCAGCCAGTGTATTGTCTGAACGTGTTTTTAGCATGGCAGGGGGCGATATCACAGACAAGCGCAGCCGCCTGTCCACAGCCAACGTGGACAAGCTAACCTTTATTAAAATGAACCAGGCATGGATCCCACAAGACTTTTCTCTACCTTGTGCAGAATAAACATTTAGACCGGACTCACACAGCCATTCGTATACTTGCTTTTTTGAATAGGCCTCAATATTTTGGGGGCTACCCCAATTATAAACTAACAAAAAGAAAAAAAACAGTGTTGGATACCTCCTCCTCCTCCTTGACCACCGCCAATTCCACCTACACTGCCACGGTCACGGCCTAGTCAACCTCTAGGCTCCTACTCCACATCCACCCCCTCCCATTTTTTTTTTTTGATTTTAATTTATTTTCCCTATCCCAATTTTTTTGTAGGGCACTTGCCCTACTCTTACCCCCATTTTACTTCCTTTTGCAGCCCTCTAGCACTTGCCAGGACTTTGTTACAGCCATTTTTGTGCCTAAAAGGTTGGGTCCCCATTGACTTCAATGGGGTTCGGGGTCCGGGATAAAGTTTTGCAACGTATGGTGCCGAACCCGGACTTTTTCCCAAAGTTCGTTCGTACCCTCCAAACCCGAACGTCCAGGTGTTCACTGAACTCTACTAATAAGGATTGTATTGTGCGCAATTGCACTTTCCGCTTGGATAAAATGAATTGCAACAAAAGTCTAGTTTTAATTATTTTTTCCATAGGAAGTTGGAATTTCATGGCCACAGTGTCAATCTGTATATCCAAAAAATCTAAACAACTCGTCAGAGAGACCGACTTCTCCTTAGCTAAAGGAGCCCTGAATAAACTACAAATTATTTGAAATTCAGTGAAGAGATATATGCAATCTAAAACCTTACCCATAAAGAGAAAATCATCTAAATAATGTATGCAATTGCAAGAACCCGAACAAACGCTAACCACCCATTATAGAGAGGAAGAAAAAAGTTCAAAATAATGACAAGAAATAGAACATCCCATCGGCAAACATTTGTCGAAAAAATAACTACCTTGAAAAACAAAACCTAACTAATTGAATGCCGATGGATGTATTGGCAATAAACGAAAAGCTGATTGTATATCAGCTTTTGCCAAAATAACTGAATTGCCAACATTTTTTGTAATGCCTCTTCAAATGATGAATAATAGACTGAACACATATCTGAATCAATTTCATAATTTAAAGAGAAACAGACAGGATAAGATAAATGATGAAGAAGTCTAAATAAGCCCGGTTCTTTCTTCGGAATGACCCCTAAAGGTGAAACCCTAAAATTATGGAAAGGAGGGGAAGCAAAGGGACCAGCAATTCTCCCTTCTTTAAGTTATTTAGAAATGTTTTTGCTCACTATATCTTGATGTAATCTAATCGAAGACAAATTGTCAAAGACCAAACAACCCAAACCTGTAAAAGAAGGCAAATAAAAGCCATGACTAAAGCCATCAATTAGCATGTCTGCATTCTTGTGATCTGGGTACAGACAAAACCATAGTAACATGTTTACCAAGCTCACTGGTGTTACTGCCTTTAAGAAAAAGATCCTTAGAAGCTGGATTGGTATTTTGACCCAATTTTTTAAAGCAATGTACAGCACACTCATGTTTGTACATGCAATTATTAGGCCATTTACACTGACCTTCGTTAAAGTTAAAGCATAAATCTTTACAATAATTTCCATTAACAGTCGCAGTAGGCTTAGAAAATTGCTTCTGGGGCAATAATAGATTCAGCCAAAGGCCAACATCTTTCATGTTCCATTTTAAAACATGGTGGGCTGAAAGCTTCTGATGTAAACATTCGTCATAATAAAAGACCTGGAAAAATCTTATAGGCTTCCAAAATGATCTCCATGTGCTGGAAAAGACCACTGCATAAATCAGGGCGATATTCTCCCATAATACTTGCATATATACAAAAGGCTTGTAGCCAGTTATTGAAGCTACGAGGAACCGACTTGCGTCTTTCATCATCAAATTTTTAATTGTCTTTTCTTTCCATTATATTATCCTTATTATAAGACAATAAAGAGAGTATATGTATATATTCCTTCTTCCATATCTTCTCTTTAATAATAACACTGAGGTGGTAGCCCAATGGGGAAAGTTCACATGAGAGAATGTCCTTCATACATGCCTCAGGTACAGTAGAAGAAGGAGGGAAAGGTCTTGTTGACACCACAGGGGTATTCAAAGAAACATTCTGCACCACAGAAGAATTAACATCTTTAGGTAAATTCTCCTTCCATACAGAAGCAAGACCCAAAGAGCCAGATAACTGAGGTGACACAGAGGAGGATGGCAATAATTTAGACATCGATTTAGAAATAGACAGCGCAAATTATTGTAAAACAGAGGCATCAAAAGACTCACATCTAGATACTTGCATATCAGACCCTGAAGGGTTAATTGTGCTTTGCGAAACCACTGTAACTGCTACAACACTGGGAGACATAGGAGTTTGTGTATTTCCTGTAGCCATAGCAACCACTGTACTCACAGGCAGTTCATGTACAAGTGCTCCAGAAACCGGGGAATCATCAGTAGACAAAGCTGTAGTGGATAAATGTACAATGTCATTAGAATGTAAAGGCGGCTGAAATGTTAGTTTTTTACCTTGTTCTTATGAATTTTGTTTCTTTTTCCCTTGTTTTTCAGACAATGTCCTGGACGGGAAGTTGAACCTGCTGGGTCACTTGTGAACCCTTTTCGTAAAAGCCAAAGGTCAATCTGCTCATGTCCCTGGGTCAGATATAATAGGCGTGATGTCTTCGGCTATCATTGTATGAAGCCTGCATCATAGGTTCAATGGGAGGAACCCAATGAGAGGAAGAGGCAGACTTAGAAGCAGAAATATCCGGTGGCATAGGTGGGGGGACATCAAACGGAGGGCAAAGGATGTATGTAGGAGGCCACAACACTTTAGAAACCTGGAGAGAGAGCAAGAGCCGGTGCTTGTGAACGAGGAGGAAGGGAAAGCCACAAACAAAGCCAATCTTCACCGTCATCTGTGCCAGCCTGTTCCATAACATGTCACAACAAGGACTCCATAGTAAATTAGAATGTACAGACATAGATGTGCTTCCTACTTGAAAATCCCTGCCGTCTGTGCTTCTGATTACTCATTTTCTTTCTTTTATAGATCACTGCTCGTGCTAGGACCATTGCTGTTTATATTTGGCCAATCACAGGTAAGTAATCAAATCTATAAATAACTACCATAACTAATTATATTGGTCTGCCATTATCCCATATGTGGTGGGTGGGGACATTTCATGCCCCACCCTCCACTATCAGTCTAGTCAAATGGCCTCCTAGGTCTGCAGACCTCACATCACTCACCTTTTTGGAATTATCTGAAATCAGCAGTTTATCAGAATTGACCCGGAACAAACATTGCACCAAAGAAGGAAATCATCTCTGCATGGGACAACATCCATTCTGCTACATTAAAAAAAGCCCGCCGATGTGGTGTTTGGAGTATACACAAGTGGTACAAAGTCCAAGACTGTCAATTTGAGCATTTACTATCATAAACATTTTAAATACATTTTTATTACTTTTATTTCAAAATAAACGTGGCTTAAAAACTGTTTGGTGAATTTCTTTTATAGTGTTTATCTTATTTATGTCATAAAAAAACCTCTTATTTACTCATTTATCATAACTCAAGTATGTATTCAGTACAGACCAATATCCTGCACCTTTAATGTTGGTTGTTAGTTATGTTGCCTCTACTTCAGATGCCTATTCCCAGCTATTATTATTTTTCAATTGTGTGTTCTGAAGGCTAGATGTGTGATTTGTAAGGAAGGATTGCTGATTTGCATCCTATTCTGCAACAATAGTAGGACTAAATGTCACCTATAGTAGCTATATTTGAAAGGACTAAAGGTGCAATGCTATATTCAAAGAGAGAGAGATGGTTTAAGATGTGGAAAAGGTTCAAGACAGGAACAGTATGCAGGAGTGACCAAGACTAGTAACTGGTTGCACGCCAAGCATGCAGTGGTATGGACTGGCTAAAAGCAGGTATAGGAAGAGTCCATTATTCAAACAAAGTCAGGGCAGGAGGCAATAAGTAATGTATCTGTTGTCCAGGCAAGGATCAGGGCATGCAACATTCAAAAAAGTATATCAAATCCAGGCAAAGGCAGGTCAGGTGGTTAACAAAAGAATAATCCCCGTCCAGGCAAGGGAACAAGCAACACTAGCACTAGAAATTAGAAAGCTGAGTGAAAGAGCCTTGTGCTTGTGATGTGTTATAAAGCACCGCTGTGCTGCCAGCAAATAGAAAGATGGAAAGCTAGACTGACACAGCTGACTCACTGCCTACCAATGAGTAGTTGAGTGTATCCCCCAGCCAATGGGAAAAGGGGGTATTGTTAGCATTATGCTCTACAGGAATTTCAGGAAGAGATACTGTTCCAGTGTGTCTGGCGTCTGCACTACTAACATAATTATAATTAATCATTTACCATTTAATATAAGGTTCCAAAGACAACAGTTTAATTACTCATTGTGGGTGTCAGAATTAGGTATAAAGTATTATTATTTCTTCTTATAACATTCTACAATGATCATACATCTGCTTTTCAGATTAATATCATATTGAATACAGCATGCATTGTTTCAAGAAGCAAGGATTTTCAAAAGTCTTTGAAGTGGATGTAAAGGCAAATAGAGTGCTAAGTGTGTTTGGGTAGCATTGAAAGGGTTAGACCCTCTGCCAAATTTATTGTGTTTTGTGGGGAGAGTTATCCTCATATTTGTCCAAGGGGCTATTGTTTACATTTTAGAGTTGTCAATTGTCATTTAGAATTGTTAAGAGTAAGAGGTGAGGGGAAATCTTCCAACTGAGACAAATGTACTAGTGACAGCTGTCTAAGGCAAATATTCCCCCATATTGGGGATATTTCTGAACATACTGTATACTTTAAAGTTAAATTGGATGACACTTCTTAAAAACTGTAATAAAAGTGATAACCAATTCATATTCTGAATGGTCTAAGGTTGTTAGTGGGTACCTCAAGGTTAAGTATTTGGACCCATTTTTTGTTAACCTATTTGTAAATTATATAATGTTTAGAATTAAAAGTACCATTTCTGTGTTTGCAGATGACACCAAGTGCAATACGTATTTACAGGATGTCTCCAACTTAAAAGCAGACTTGAATGCACTGTTGGATTAGGCATCTATGTGCAAATGAGGTTTAAAGGGTAACTCCACTTTTATGGAAAAAAGTAGTCAAAAACATAATATATATTGTAGAATACACACAATATACACAAGCCACATTGTAATTTATTGTTATAAAAAAATAATTGTTCTTACTTTTAATCCATATCAGTTGCAATTTTTTTGTAAAAGTAAATGAACATGGAAACTTGGAGGCATTCTGTACACCATCTGTCACAGAATGCTCCCAGAAATGTAATTTTCTATTTGTGAAATTGGCTTACTGATTTTACCAGAAGTCTGCACTAAAATACAAGTTCAATTTAAAGCGGAGTTCCACCCAAAAGGTGACCCCATGACATGCCACAATTGGCATGTCATTTTTTTGGGGGGGAGGATCGGGGACCCTGTTTTCACAGGGTCCCAGGTCCACTTCCTCTCCTAGAGCCACGGCTCCAGAAGGAAGTTCACCTTCCCTCTCGTCGATCTTTTGGGACACGTCAAAGGTCCCAGAAGATACGCCAGCCATTCACAAGGCGCAGCGCGACTCGCCTGAAGCCAAAGCCGGGTGCCCACACTTGTGATGCCGGTGCCGCTGAGGGGAGGAAGAGAAGAGCGAGCACTCAGGTGACTGCATTGCTGGAGCCTGGGATAGGTGAGTGTCCAATTGTCATCAGCTACACTTTTTGTCAATGCTGACTTTTAACTGGGTGGACACTCTTTTCAATATGAATTTCATTTTTGTGAGACACTTCCAAAGGGTTAAAAACTTCTAAAGGGATGCTACTTAAAACACTGACAGTGCACAAGCTGATTGTAATGACCCAGACTCTCACATTCAGTCTCATAGGGCATGGTAAAGCAAACATCTATTTCTTCAGAGCAAATAAAAATATAAATCTGCTTCAAAGTTAAAAGAGGTATAGACTATGGAAAGAGCTAATCTTGTCCCTGTACAATACAGCTGGATAATGCAGTTCAGTTTTGGGTGCCAGTTAATAAAAAGGATGTTGGGTAGCTGGATAGAGTGCACAGAGAAGCAACACACTGAAAAGAGGCATAGAGGACCTCAGCTATGGAAAAAATTAGTTGAACTGATTTTTTCCCTTGAGAAGAGGTGATTAAGGATATATAATCACCATGTTTAACTACTTGCTGACCAACATACATATAAAAATGTCCTGTTAGCAAGTGGATTTACCAGGACCATGGCTGCAGCTCCAGTCATGATCATGGTTCTGTTTTCCCAGCGATTGACTTTCTTTTCAAATTGATCCAGGAAAAGTGATTTTAAGAGTATCCCACACAAAAAAATGAAAAACAAAATCCTGTCACTTATATACACCAGTCACTTATATAAGCAGCCTAGCTGACAAGGACGTGGAAGGGCAGTGATCCATACCAGGGCATAGGAATGAGTCGAACACCCCCTGGTTCGGTTCGCACCAGAACATGCGAATAAACAAAAAGTTTGTGCGAACATTCGAACACCATTAAAGTCTATGGGACCCGCACATGAAAAATCAAAAGTGCTCATTAGGGATAAGCTTGATGTTTGATCGTTCGTGTTTCCCAGAACATTATAACTTTGCATGGCCCATAATGTTTCCAAATGGCGGCAGAATGCCGCCCGCTGATTGGCCAAAGCATGCACATGACCTGCATGTTTTGGCCAATCAGTGGGCGACCTGCTGTGAGAGCTTTGATTGGCTAAAGGCTGGGTGCCTTTAGCCAATCACTGCACAGCAGCCTCAATCCTTGCTCCACACTATATAAAGCTGCTTGTACAGTGGCTCTATGTAGTGTGTTGGTGGCGGTGTTAGACAGATAGCTTAAGTTCCAGAATACAGGCAGTTTAGCTAGCTAGCTGTAAAAAAAGTTAAAAATAGAAAAAAATACAAATACAAAAGCTAGATAGCTAGCTAGATAGGGAGAAATATCAAATCTATCTGTCAATTAGTGCAGACAGGTTAGTGTAGGGAAAAAATATAGAATATATATATATATAATATAAATATATATATATATATATATATATACATATATATATAAAGCGTATTGAGTGTGCACTATATATCTGTACATACGGTATATAGTACACTTGACGTGGTGTATTAAAATGTATACAGCCTGGTATATATATATATATACAGTTGTTAACCCCTTAACCCCCAGAGCCCCTTTTTATATTTGTTGTTTACAAGTTAAAATTAGTGTTGAGCGAACCCGGACTGTAACGTTCGGGTCCGTACCGAACTTTCGGGTGTCCGGGACCCGGACCCGAACATGGACATTTCAAAAAACATTCGGGTTCAGGGTTCTGGTAGTTGATCACGCATGTTGAATAGCTGAAGGGCAGCCAATCAACAAGCGTTTCACTGGTTTGCCCTTAGAAGCCATCACAGCCATGCCTACTAATGGCATAACAAGGAAAAAGGCGCACAGTGAAAAAAGACACTCTCCAATACTTACAATACACAATGGTAACAAACACAAAGGATGGAAAGGGACTAACAGGATGTGAGAAACCAGTCCACAAGTAGATGCAGCACTCTAGTGGGGAAGCCGCTGGCCACTGTGAAGAAATAAACAAGGACAGAGGCGCTTCTAAGAGCAGACTGTATAAATTAAATAACATCTAAAAGATTTTAGATGTTATTTAATTTATACAGTCTGCACTTACAAGCGCCTCTGTCCTTGTTTATTGATATTGGGGCGGACATGTCGGACATTTTTGACACTTTTTTGGGACCAATGACATTTATACAGCGATCAGAAATGTAAATATCCACTGATTACTGTATAAATGTCATT
>BLSH010164098.1:190053-203608 GCA_018402905.1 Glandirana rugosa | reverse complement strand
TACTTTTATACAATATACCCTGTATATAAATTTTTTTCTTACATTTCTTATATATGTTATTATTGGCATACTGGTATCTTTGTTCACAGTGAGGTGCCCTTAAACATATGCCCTGCTACGCTCCTTCCGTCTTTTAACATGCAGCTTTTAACGCATGATTTGTTGTTTATTAATTTATTATGTTCATTATGTTTGGTATATAGGTTTTCTCCCTTCTTTCTTCCCCCACCTTCCCCTCCCCCCTTCCATTTGTTAAGTTTTGACGGTTGTGCTTTTTTGAATTTTTAATTACCATCTACCTGTTTTTACCATTACTGGCCCCATTACAGCTCTTTTGACAAATCGTAGGCTAGCTATGTCTTTTACAGACTTTGACTCCAGTTCAGTCACCACTAGCCCCTACCCGTGCTGCCACTCATCTTGTCCGACACGATCCGCCTCCCAGCCTTGTTTGGACCACATAAAAGATGGCCGACACTGGATTTCCTGGTGCCTGATGAAAGAGCGCGGTCACTTCCTGCTGTGTGAACCGGATGCTCAGAAACGCGTCGCACTTTGATGACGTCATGCCGCCGCGACACTCCACAGTGTACTTCAAGCTCCAGTCCAGCGCCTTGCCGGCTACAGACGCTACAGGACCACCTCTGACTGTACTTGATGCTGCCTGTTAGGGGACAGTGAGCTGTGACGCTCCTTGCTTTGGAACACTTACATGCGCTGCTTTTAAACGCCTTTTGTGAGTTGTTATGCTCAAGATTTTAGATGTTATTAAATTGTATACAGTCTGCACTTAGAAGCGCCTCTGTCCTTGTTCATTTCTTTACAGTGGCCAGCGGCTTCCCCACTAGAGTGCTGCATCTACTTGTGGACTGGTTTCTCACATTTTGTCAGCCCCTTTCCATCCCTTGTGTCCTTTACCACTGTGTATTGTAAGTATTGGAGAGTGTCCTTTTTCACTGTGCGCCTTTTTCCTTGTTACACGTTATTTCAAGTAATGGCTTTTAAAACATGAGAACACAGTCCATAGTCCAAATCACACAAGATCCTAAGCGATGAATCAGGGGAGTGTAGCTGGATCACCTGTGAAGTGTTTGGAAAGGAAAAAAACACCCGCGATGTGTCAGAAGTCTCGCTCCCATAGGGATCAGATGGGTGCTGTGGTTACGCTGTTGGTCGGGGAACCATGCGTCTAAAAAGGGCCTCACGGACCTTCCCTTTCAGGGTGGTCGGCTCTTTGGGGCACAATTGGATGAAATCATTAAAGATTTCACCGGGGGGAAGAGTACTTCCGCCGTAAGCCGGTTCCTGCTTCTTCAGGCCAGAAGAGGTTTTTCTCTTCCGTTCACTGACAGACGCAGCCTTCTTATGACACATGGGGTTATGCTCATCCTACTAAGAGTAGCCTAGGCAAAACAAACAAAAGCATAGGCCGGCCCCTCCCAGGGGGCCATTTTTACCTTAGCATATAATCCCCCTGCCCTGTACAGCACATCAGTTTTTATTTGCCTAGTGCAAGGAGTAGACCTGGTTCCCTATGGGATCGGCGGTCTCCTGAAGATTCATCTGATGAAGACTGCTATCAAGAAGCTGGCTGGTGGTATAGAGGATATTTCGAATCCTAATCTTTCCCCAGTCTGGCCGACACTATGTGAGCACCTTTAGGGGGGCCCACCGCATAGCGCCCGTTCCGTGCGGGCGGCCAGTGGCTAAAACCCACTAGAGCCCAGTGACTGGTTCGCCTGTCCAGTGGCCTGGCCAGCAGCATGCCTCTCCGTGGGGAGGTAGGTCTGCTCCGGGTGGCTACCCGCTGCGCCCGTCAGATTGGTGAGTGGAACCCTCTTCCGCCTTTAGGGGCATGAAGAGTGGCACCTGGGCAGCTCTGCTGGTGGCCAGCCGGTGGGGGGGTCCATTAGAGGCCCCCCCCCATCCCCCGCAGGCACCTTTGCACTAACCGTTCGAATCTGCACCGACTGTCCGGAGCACTGTGTTAGGTGGGTCGTCGCCATTGGAGTATTGAGCACCGCTCGTTCGTGGCCGACCGGGCGTGTGTAATGGCGGCGTCCATTGTTTGATAGACCATGCGGTTTCCAGCCTGCTCTCTGGCGGCCCCCAGTGGTCGTTTGGGAGAAGTGCAGTCCTTGTGCAGGAAGTGCTTAAAAACGGAAGTGGGCTTCCGGTTTGCGCTTGAACAGCGTGGCTGACACACAGTAACAAGCTCCTGGTGTGCAGTAGTTTGTGGGCATTGCTCTTTCGGTCGGAGTGCTGAGGCATCAAACGGCAAGTATAGCTGGCGCTTCCTGGGTGCTGGTAAGGGTGGGTGCAATCCTCCCGGGTCCCCCTGGTTGATTGGAGGGTTGAGGTGGTTGTCACACAGTGGGGGTGCCCGAAGGCTGAGATGTCAGAGGCCGGCAATTCTATGGCAGGTATACCTGCAGATCTACAGTCCACCCCAGGATCATTAGTGTCCTTGGAACAGCTGAGGGCGGTGTTTGGGGAGTTCTTTCCCCGGGCAGGGGTGCCCGTTCCGAGGGGCCCCCAAAAGCGCCGATCTCCCCCCCCCCCCCTGTCCTCAGGGGACGATTAGGATCTAGAAAGCGCCTCAGTGGTCACACCTGTGGATCTTTCAGAGGGTGAGCCGGCCTCAGAGGGCGAAGAGGATCACGAGGCTCCTTTTTCAATAGTGGAAGCACTGATCACGGATATTCGTGACTCTATGCGACTTGACCACACAGGGGAATCGCATGAGTCCGCATATATTTGTGGGCTGCTTAGACCTCCTAGGTCCCCTAGGGCTTACCCTTATGATCAGGTGTTTGAACAGGCAGTGTTCAAGGAGTGGCGTAGGCCACCAAGTTCCTTGGTTTTTCCTAAAAGCTTTGCTGTTCGCTACCCCTTTGAGGAAAGCTTTACTAAGAGGTGGGCTTCACCGGTGGTGGACCCTGCTGTAGCTTGTGTAAGTAAAACCACCATTCCCTTGGAGGGGTCTCCATCCTTTAAGGAGGCGGCGATCACTGCACAGAGGCAGTGTCTAAAGCACTGTTCTTGTTGGCTGGATCAGCCATGCGGCCGGCACTGGCAACTGCAATGGCGGCACAGTCGCTGCGTGAGCTCGCTGCCGCATTGCACACTAGTTTGTCTAGTGAGTGTGCACAGGCTGAGGTACAGCGGCCACAACATTTGGAGGAAGGTCTCCGCTACATATGCCATGCTGCTTTGGACCTTCTTCCTATATTGTCAAAAATGTCTGCTTTTTCTATTGTTATCAGGCGGGTGCTGTGGCGCCGCTCTTCGTCGGGCGACTAGGCTTCAAAGAAGGCTCTTGCAGATCTGCCCTTCCAGGGAGAACGTCTGTTTGGCCCTGTCTCTTCAGGTCAGAAGAAGTTTTTTCGGGCACCCGGCCCAGCGTTCCGATCTGTCTCAGTCATCAGTGTGTCTGCGTTTCGCAGTGGGAAACCTGCATTTCCAGTTTGTGGCTCTGCCCTTCGGACTGGCTTCGTCTCCCTGAGTGTTCACCAAGGTGGTGGCACCGATGCTGGCATTGCTGAGACAGAGAGGTATCGCGGTTGTAGCGTACCTCAACTTTTTTCTCCTGAGAGCAGAGTCTGCTACAGCTCTGGAGGAGAACGTGACGATCACGGTGTCCACGTTAGAGCAGTTCGGTTGGCTGATCAACCTGCAGGAGTCGTCATTAACTCCGTCTTGCTGGCTGGAGTACCTGGGTCTGATTCTGGACACGGTACAGGCAAGGGTGTTCTCAAACCGGGTAAGTGTCTAACACTTAGGGCAGCAGTGCGAACCTTGTTATCACGCCAGTGGTTCTCCTTACGGTTCTGTATGCGAGTGTTGGGATTCATGGTGTCGACTTTCGAAGCGATACCTTACGCCCAGAGTCACACTCAGCGCCTGCAGAAGGCAATTTTGCCGCAAATGGGGCACACCAGAGGTGGACCTCATGACCTCCAGGTACAATCACAAGGTACAGACCTTTGTGCGCAGAACAGGAGGTCCGTTGGCGGTCGCCTCGGACGCACTGGTAGCGCCCTGGGGTCGGTATCGGCTACTGTACGTCTTTCCTCCTCTAAAGTTTCTACTGCGCGGTGTACGCAGGATAGAAGCAGAGGGAATCCCGACAATCCTGGTAGCTCCAGATTGGCCTCGGCGTCCTTGGTACGCCAACTTGGTTCGGATGGTGGCAGATGTTCCGTGGCGTCTTCCACTTCGCGAAGATCTACGGTCTCAGGGTCCCATCTTGCACCCTGCTTTACCCTCGCTGGTTTTGACGGCTTGGCTATTGAGTCCCAGGTATTGAGGGATAGGGGTGTTTCTGACTCCGTAATCCCTACTATGATTAAAACACGTAAGAGTACCTCACGTAAGATTTATCATAGGACCTGGAATGCCTATATTACCTGGTGCGAGGCAGGGGGTTGGAACCCCCGCTCTTATAGAGTGTCCAGAGTACTGTCATTTTTGCAGCAGGGACTGGACAAGAACCTGGCGTTAAGTACGCTTAAGGAGCCTGCGCTGGATAGTTATTCAGCCCTGGCGCAGGCAAGAAGGGCCCTCAAACTCCACTATGTATCGTTGGTTCACTCTGACTCCAAGAAACTAGCGGCTAGTCTGTTCGAGTCTGGAGACAGAAACGGCAGGCTACTTGCTAACCTCGTGGCGGAACAGCTCCAACAAACTAATATACCCAGGATCAGATCCCCAACAGGGGACATGTTTACTGATGTTGATGACATTTTATCTGCATTTCATGGTTATTATGAGTGCTTATATGACGACCCTCTACCTGATGTTGGGGATTCCCTCTCCAATGAATTGGGTGAGCTGCATTTGCCCACCCTTTCGGAGGAGGATAGGGAAGCGCTAGAGAAACCCATATCTCGCCAAGAAATAGAAGATGCTATAGCAGCCCTCCCAAATAACAAATCCCCAGGCCCTGACGGACTGCCTGGAGAGTGGTATAAGACACATGCTGCGCTGCTAGCCCCCAAATTAACTAAAGTCTTCTCCCACAGTTTTGAGGCTGGGACACTCCTGGATACTATGTACCATGCCCACATTACTTTATTGCCCAAGCAGGACAAGGATTTGACCTATTGCTCATCATATAGACCCATATCCTTACTGAATTGTGATTTTAAGATACTGACGAAGGTCCTGGCAATCAGACTGATGAGGCTGCTTCCATCCTTGGTCAATATCGATCAAACGGGATTCATACCCGGTAAGTCTACAGACGTGAACCTCAGGCGGGTCTTTACGCATCTCCAGCTCCCAGCAGAGGACAACGCCTCCAGGATCCTGGTGGCGTTGGACATCGAGAAAGCATTTGACACCGTTAGGTGGTCCTATATGCAAAAAGTCCTTGAAAGCTTTGGGTTCAGACCAAACTTTAGGAAATGGATTAGCTTGTTATATCAGGCCCCACAGGCCCGCGTTAAGTTGGTGGGTAGGCTCTCGGCCTCCTTTAATGTTAACAGAGGTACAAGACAAGGCTGCCCCTTGTCTCCGGCGCTTTTCGCCCTGGCTATGGAGCCGTTGGCAGAGGCCCTGAGGAGATCTGGGGATGTGAAGGGTATCCGTGTGGGTGCGGTGACTGAAAAGTTGGCGCTCTATGCGGATGACCTAATCCTCTTTCTGCCGGATCCGGGCCCTTCGTTGACAGCGGCACTAAAAATACTGGACAGATTTGCGGTGCTCTCTGGGCTTCGCACTAATTGGGGTAAGTCTGTTATTCTACCTATTGATTCTAGGGCGTGGGCCTTGGTGGATCCGAGTGTACCACTCCAGTGGGCGACCACTATTAAATATTTGGGAATAGTTATCTCCGCAGATGTGCAGGACTTTGTCCGACTTAATCTACTACCAACCATACAGTGGTGCAGGCAGCGATTGAAGGCGTGGGCCAACCTCCCCCTGTCAATCGCGGGCAAAATCAACTTAGTGAAGATGAAACTCCTGCCGGTGTTGCTGTATCAACTAAGGCATGCCCCTACATGGATACCCAAGAGGTTTTTCAAGCAATTGGACTCCTCCATTACGGACTTTCTTTGGCAATCGAGCACAGCCAGGCTTAGTAAAGAAACTTTATGCCACCCCTGGACACGGAGGCTTGGCCTGTCCAGATTTTCACTCCTACTATTTAGCTGCTCTACTTACACACGCTCATGGGTGGTTGATCTCAGATGACACCAGCTCATCAGTGGTCCTTGAGGCGGCGTGTTTGGGCTCCTTCGAAGCCCTCCGCAACCTATTGTACAGGGGGAAAGGGGTCCTCCCCTTGCCGTTGACTCAGGCCATGCGGGCGGTAGTTAGGGCTTGGCATATAGTGGTGTTCAGACCTAGCCTTGGAAGGGTTAAGTGGTCCCCGGATACGCCGCTTTGGTTTAATCCTCGTCTGCAAGAATTTCGGTCCCTGCCAGACCCGGGCCTCTGGGCGGGACAGAGGATCAAGTATCTATAGGATATTCATGATGGGACGGGGCTCATTACATTCGACAGGCTAAAAGACAAGTTTCAGCTCCCAAATACCTTCTTTTTTAGGTTTCTGCAGCTCCGCCACGCCTACGCGTCACAATTTGGATCCTCGAGTATCTGTTTAGAACGGGACGATCTAGAGGCTTTTTTAAGGGACCCAGAGCTCATGAAGCCACTATCACGGATTTACAAAGCTCTGCTCCCTTCTATCCAAGTGGGTATGGAGGGGTTGCAGGAGCGCTGGCAGGCGGAGGTGTTGGACCTGGACATGGAAGACTGGGAGGATATGTGGGACGACCCCCTGCGAGTTCTGGTGGCAAGTAGGGACAAATTAATACAATTCAAAATTTTACACAGATGCTATTTTCCCCGCAGCGACTACAACGCATATACCCTTCAGTTGGGGCGGACTGCTGGAGGTGTGGTGAGGCCCCCCGGCGGGTTTTATTCATATTTTTTGGGAGTGTCCCTTGATTAAACAGTATTGGAGCAGCATTACTCAATTTATTAAGGAACTTACCACTGTCCATACTCCGGCTACAATTAGGGTGTGCCTCTTGGGCTTGGTGGAGCCTCTGGCCCATTCCAGGGCCATGAGAACTCTGCTGGGCATCCTTCTGTTCTATGCTCGCAAAGCCATTGTGCTTAGGTGGAAGGATCCTAACCCCCCCACTTTAAATGTGTGGAGACGCATAGTAAACACAGTGGTCCCCTTGTACAAAGCTACATACTGTTCTAGGGGGTGTCCTGGGAAGTTTGAGAAGGTTTGGCACTTGTGGACGGAGGCAGATTCTACGCTAGATGCTCGAGATGTAGATGATTAGGTCTTACCTATATCTTCTTATGAAACCCTAATTTAATGAGAGAAGTCCCCGTCTTTGTCGCTTTAATATGAGCTACATTTTGGAAATAGGGTGTCCTCATTGTGGGTAGCTGAGGCCTCTCTGGGGCCGGTGGGCGGTACTACTTATTAAATCCTGAGCTGTTCCCTTTAAGGCAACCTGAGCGGAAGTGTTTTCAAGGTTTTTTTTTCTTTATTTATTTATTTTTTTTTCTTTAGTTGTTGGGTGTTCAGTGGTTAATGATACAAATGTGAAGTAAATGTGTTGGCCGGGTATGCCCGAAGGCCGTGATTTGTACAAGAAACCACTTCAAATAAAGAGAATCTTTAAAAAAAAAAACGAAAAAGTACGCTTAAGGGGCAGATTTCTGCCCTGGCGGTTCTTTTTCAACGGCCCTTGGCGTCTCATTCATTGATCCGTACATTTGTACAGGGGGTACGTCATGTGGCTCCTCGGATACGGTCGCCTTTGGCATCGTGGGATTTGAATCTGGTGCTTTCTGTGTTGCAGAAGCCACCATATGAAAGGATTAGGGACATTCCCTTATAGTTGTTGTCGCAGAAGGTGGCCTTTCTGGTGGCTATCACATCCGCCAGGCGGGTGTCTGAGTTGGCAGCATTATCCTGCAAGTCACCTTACTTGGTCCTCCATAAGGACAAGGCAGTTTTGCGAACTTCCCCTTTGTTTCTTCCGAAGGTGGTTTCTTCCTTTCATTTAAATGAGGATATTCTTCCCTCATTGTGCCCGCACCCGTCACATCCCAAAGAAGTTGAGCTGCATTCTTTGGATGTGGTGAGGGCTTTGCGGGTGTATAAGTTCTACAGCTTCCTTTTGGAAGTCTGATTCTTTATTTTTGCTGACGGAAGGGTCGCGCAGAGGCATGGCGGCCTCGTCAGCTACCGTGTCACGTTGGATACGGAAGACCGTGACTCATGCATATGAGATTCGGGGCAAGGTTCCCCCATTTCCGGTCACGGCACATTCCACCAGGGCTGTAAGTACTTCCTGGGCGTTTAGACACCAAGCCTCTGTGTCACAGGTGTGCAAGGCAGCTACTTGGGCCTCAGTGCACACGATTACTAAGTTTTACAAAATTAATGTTTCAGCATCCTCGGATGCTGCTTTTGGCCGCAAGGTCAGCGGCAGTATAGGCGCGGTTAGCGCCGCCTGAGAGGGCGTTTTTTCTGTTGGGTACAGTGTTATGGATTGCCCACCCCTCTTGATTGGCACAGCTTTGGGACTCCCCCATGTGTCATAAGAAGGCTGCGTCTGTCAGTGAACGGAAGTGAAAAAGGGATTTTTTGTATAACTTACCGTAAAATCCTTTTCTCTGAGTTCACTGACAGACGCAGCACCTACCCCTCTGCGTTGGTTTGTATGGCTTGTTACAAACTGATGTGCTGTACAGGGCAGGGGGATTATATGCTAAGGTAAGGATGGCCCCCTGGGAGGGGCCGGCCTATGCTTTTGTTTGTTTTGCTTAGGCTACTCCTAGTAGGATGAGCATAACCCCATGTGTCATAAGAAGGCTGCGTCTGTCAGTGAACTCAGAGAAAAGGATTTTACGGTAAGTTATACAAAAAATCCCTTTTTTCGTGCAGCGGGCAAGGGCCCTAGGCCCGGCAAGTCTGCCTCGGGGTCCGGTAAACTGCCCTGGCAGCGTAAGAGTGAAAAGACGGAGGAAAAGTCCTCCTCCGCATGATCAGTTGCCCCCACCCGAGTCTCGTGTGGGGGGACGATTTCTGGGGTTCGCAGACAGGTGGACTGCCCACATTTCCGACCGGTGGGTGCAGGAAGTGGTGTCCTCAGGATACAGGATAGCGTTCAGCACTCTACCCCCAGACAGGTTCTTCCCATTGAACTTGAGACTCCCACAGGGGCGTCGAGAGGCTGTCCTAGGTGCTGTTCAGACGCTCTCCGAATAGGGGGCGATTGTGCCGGTACCTCCGCTGGAAAGGTTCAAACCTATTTGTGGTGCCCAAAAAGGGTGGGGTCTGGCCACTCCTGGACCTAAAAGCGCTAAACCACTTTGTGAAGTCGCGAAAATTCAGGATGGAATCTGTCCATTTGGTTTGGCCGCCCTGCACCAAGGGGACTTCATGGCGTCTCTGGATATCAGGGACGCGTATCTCCATGTTCCCATTTGTCCCCGGCACCAGCGCTTTCTGCGCTTTGCGGTGGGGGATCTACATTACCAATTTGTGGCACTTTCCTTCGGTCTGGCCTCTGCTCCTCGGGTATTCACCAAGCTGGTGGCTCCGGTGCTGGCGCTATTGAGGCAGAGAGGCATTGCGGTGGTAGCATACCTCGACGATTTACTCCTGCGAGCGGAGTCTGCTTCGGCCCTAGAGGAGAATGTGGCTATCACCATGGCCTTGTTGAAAGACTTCTGCTGGCTGATCAACCTGCAGAAGTCGACGTTGACCCCGTCCTGTCGACTGGAATATCTGGGTCTGATTCTGGACACGGAGCAGGCGAAGGTGTTCTTGCCTCCGGCCAAGTTACTGACACTACAAGCAGCAGTGCGAACCCTGCTGTCACGCCAGTGGTCCTCCTTACGGTTCTGTATGCGGGTGTTGGGGCTCATGGTCTCAGTCTTCGAGGCGATACCCTACGCCCAGAGTTACACTCGACTCCTACAGCGAGCGATTCTCTCACGGTGGGACAAGTCTCCGCTGTCCCTAGACCAGCTGATCAGATTGGATCATCAGACCAGAGGATCGTTGACCTGGTGGCTGCGGGCCCCAGCTCTAACGTTGGGGCAGTCGTTTCTCCCCCTGAATTGGTCGATAGTCATGACGGACGCCAGCCTATCGGGCTGGGGGGGGGAGGTCCTGGGGCAGCTGTCTGCTCAGGGCCGTTGGTCGGCACAGGAAGCCCGCCTTCCCATAAATGTGCTGGAGTTGAGGGCGATCAGGCTCTGCCTCTCCCACTGGACGGTAAGGCTGCGAGGCCTCCCGGTTCAGGTTCAGTCGGACAACGCCACGGCGGTGGCGTACATAAACCATCAGGGCGGAACGAGGAGCTCGGCAGCGGCTGCAGAAGTGGCTTTCATTCTGAGATGGGCAGAACTTCACGTGCTGGCAATCTCTGCCTTTTATATTCCGGGCGTAGAAAATTGGCAGGCGGACTTTCTCAGTCTCCAGACGCTGGATCAGGGGGAATGGTCCCTACATCCAGAGGTGTTCTGCCAGATTTGCCGCAAGTGGGGCACGCCAGATGTGGATCTCATGGCGTCCAGGTTCAATCACAAGGTGCAGACCTTGGTGTGCAGAACAAGGGACCCACTGGCGGCTGCCACGGACGCGTTGGTAGCACCTTGGGGTCAGTATTGGCTCCTGTACGCCTTCCCTCCCCTCAAGCTTCTACCGTGGCTACTGCGCAGGGTAGAAGCGGAGGGGATTCCGACAATCCTGGTAGCTCCGGATTGGCCTCGGCGCCCTTGGTACGCCGATGTGGTGCGGATGGTGACAGATGTTCCCTGGCGTCTTCAGCTGCGCGAAGATCTGCTGTCGCAGGGACCCATCCTGCACCCTGCTTTATTCTCGCTGGCTTTGACGGCTTGGCTATTGAGTCCCAGGTGTTGAGGGATAAGGGTGTCTCTGACTCCGTGATACCTACCATGCTTAAGGCGCGCAAGTGTACTTCGCGCAAGAATTATCATCGCACCTGGAAGGCCTATATTGCCTGGTGTGAGGCGGGGCGTTGGAACCCCCGCTCTTATGTTGTGTCCCGGGTGCTGGCCTTCTTGCAGCAAGGCCTGGATAACAAATTGGCATTGAGTACCCTCAAGGGTCGGATTTCGGCTCTGGCGATTCTTTCAACGCCCCTTGGTGTCCCATTCCTTGATACGTACCTTTTGTACAGGGTGTACGCCATGTGGTTTCTCAGGTACGGTCGCCTTTGGCGCCGTGGGATTTGAATTTGGTACTTTCTGTACTACAGAAACCGCCATATGAGAAAATCAGGGATATTCCCTTACAATTGCTGACGCAAAAGGTGGCTTTCTTCGTGGCCATTACATCCGCTAGGCGGGTGTCTGAGTTGGCGGCGTTGTTCTTTAGGTCTCCCTACTTGGTCCTTCATAGGGACAATGCGGTCCTGCGGCCTTTCCTTTCGTTTCTACCGAAGGTGGTTTCCTCTCTTCACATTTAATGAGGATATTATTCTCCCTTCATTGTGTCCGCACCCGTCACATTCCAAGGAGATTAGGTTGCATTCTCTGGATGTTGTGAGAGTTTTGCGGGTGTATTTGGCGGCTACAGCTTCTTTTCGGACGTCTGATGCGCCGTTTGTGCTGACAGAAGGCCCGCGCAAAGGGTTGACGGCTTCGTCGGCTACTGTTAACAGTTGGATCAGGCAGACCGTGACCCATGCGTATACTGTTCGGGGCAAAGTCCCCCCCCCTTTTCCAGTCACGGCTCATTCCACCAGGGCAGTTAGTACTTCCTGGGCTTTCAGACACCAGGCTTCGCTGTCCCATTTGTGCAAGGCAGCTACTTGGGCCTCAGGGCACACTTTTGCTAAGTTTTACAAAGTTGATGTGTCCGCATCCGCGGATGCTGCTTTTGGCCGTAAAGTTTTACAGGTGGCAGTGTAAGCGCGGCTTGCGCCTCCTGAGAGGATCCTGTTCTTGTTTACCCACCCCTCTTGAATGACACTGCTTTGGGACATCCCCACTTGTCAATGAAGGGCAGCGTCTGTCAGTGAACGTAGGAGAAAATAGGATTTTATTAAGAACTTACCGTAAAATCCTTTTCTCTGAGTTCACTGACAGACGCAGCACCCACCCCTCTGTGTTGCGTTTGTACGGCTTGTTAAGAACTGATATGCTATGCAGAGCAGGGGGGTTATATGCTGGAGTGAGGATGGCCCCCTGGGAGGGGCCAGCTTGCTTTTTTTCTATTTGCCTAGTCTACTCCTAGTAGGATGTGTGTACACCCCACTTGTCAATGAAGGGCTGCGTCTGTCAGTGAACTCAGAGAAAAGGATTTTACGGTAAGTTCTTCATAAAATCCTATTATTGCTGCCTAGCATCAGAGTTATAGTTTGGAAATATGAAACACTTATTGACACTACATTGTTAAAACAATACTATTGTACAGTTTTTGTTTACAGATACAGTTAGAATACTGTTTACAATTGTTATATCTTTTTTTAAATCTAGATGAAAAAAAATGGTTTCTGACACTGGTAGAGTTGCTTATTTAACCAGATCCTGCCCAGCCAATAGCAGATTGATGGCCGGGTGGGGTCTCTCCCATTCTGACTGGACTTCATATGACGTCCTTCAGGATGTACCGCTAATGTTCGCCCCCGGGGGCGTGCTTTGCGCAATCGGTGATGAGCTGTGTCCCCGGACACAGCCCATCCCTGACCAAGGTAAACAGCCAATGAAATTGGCTGTTTACCAAGTGATCAGCTGTGTCCAATCACAGCCGCTCACAACTGTAAATACACAGCAGATACTTGCTGTTCCCAGATTTCTTCCCACATACCGATCATGTGAGGAGGAGAACCGAGGATCTGTGAGTGAACTGCTTCTGTGATTTATACACACACATTACTGTGCACCACTCCTCCCCCACCTCAATAAAGCAAACCTGTCACATCAGCTCATCAGTGGATCTCTCATACTGTCCATCAGTGCCCCCTTCAGTGGATCTGTCACACAGCCCATCAGTGGATCTCTCAGGACAACCCCTTAGTGCTGCCATCAGAGGATTTGTCACACAGATCCACTGATGGCAGCACTAATTGGCTGTGTGACAAATCCACTGATGGCAGCACTAATGGACTGTCACACAGCCCATTAGCGCTGCCATCAGTGGATCTGTCCGCGCAGCCCATCAGCAGTGTAAGCATTGCAGCTTCACATCAGCCGCTATATCCAAAAGGAGGAATGTACAATCCTTACTAGGTCAGATGATAAGAGCAGTGGGGAGCTCTCACTATCCGATTATTATTCGGAATACAAGCATAGTGGATCGGGGACTGAATCGAAGGAGGATAGAGTCCCTCCCAAAAGAATAAGAATAACAAGATCAGAAGACCTGTCTACCACCAGCAGGGCCATACACCCAGGGCCGGCCCTACCATGGGTCCCGGTGGGTCCATGGGACCCAAGCGGCACTTTAAGAGGGGCGGCACTTCCCACCCTTCACGGCGGGGAGAATTTCACGGCGAACCCAGGGTACCTGGGTGGCCCTGGGTACCATCCCGGCCGG
>BLSH010164098.1:163399-174084 GCA_018402905.1 Glandirana rugosa | reverse complement strand
TCGGTCTTTTTTTAATTATAGCGCAAAAAATAAAAAACCCAGCGATGATTAAATACCACCAAAAGAAAGCTCTATTTGTGTGAAAAAAAGGACGCAAATTTCATGTGGGTACAGTGTTGCATGACTGAGTAATTGTCATTCAAAGTGTGAGAGCGCTGAAAGCTGAAAATTGGTCTGGTTGTTAAGGGGGTTTAAGTGCCCAGTTGTCAAGTGGTTAATATGGGCCTTACAAACCAAAACAAAGTGCATGCCTACTGGTACACCCACCCCATCCATCACATGCAGATTTATTCTGCTGTCATGTCCAGGACACGCTATGACATGATCTTCCTGCATTCCAATGACAATTTACAGTGCCCTCCCCGAGATCATCCCAACCATGATAAATTATATAAAATACACCCACTAATTTTTTTCAAGCGATTTGCAGAAATTTATATCCCAGACCAAAATATTTGTGTCGCCGAATCCCTTGTTCACTTCACTGGCTGACTGCAAATCAAACAACATATTCCTAGTAAGAGGACCACGTAGGGATTACAACTCAACAAAATCTATGAAAGAGCCACAGGATATGTGCATACCTTCTGTGTGTATGAAGGCAAAGACTCCCAGCTGCAGCCCCCTGAGTTTCCAATGTACATCGGAACCAACTGACAAATTGTCTGGGACCTGACATACCCGTTGTTCAATAAAGGCTACCATATCTAACTCGACAGTTTTTACACTCGTCTGCCCCTTCTCCGCCACCTGTACCGTGAAAAAAACCTTGGTCTGCCTCCTGTCCACTATCCACAATGACACCTTGGTGGAGACACGTTCCCATTGTAAGCCTAAATGCATCCAAGATCCACAGCCCTTTTTACCAATTGGAAAGTCCCTATACTGGTATAAAAAGTTGCAGTTTACCTTTTCTCTTTCGTTCGTCGACGGGCACAGCGACTCTTAGCACTAAGTGGGTTATACTGCCCCCTTCAAAAGAACAGTCAGACACAGCCCCTCCCAGGGGGCAGCCCCCACTGGCAGATAATCCCACACCCAGCTCTGCTAGCTCAGTTTTTTCTGCCTAGTGCAAGGAATTAGACCTAGGCTCCCTGTTGGGATCTGTGGTACCTCTCTGGTCCACTTCGGCTGTCAGGAGACAGATGAAGACTTCAATCAAGCAGCTGTGCTGGGCAACAGGCTGGGTCTCGGACCCAGGTAGTCTCCCCAGCCGGCCATGATGCGCTAGACCGGATGCTTCGCGCTGGGTTGAACGCGACAAGCCCCGAACTGGACGGGGTGGCTCCGTGGGTTAAACGCCCCGTCGTTGCACACAGTGCTCCCTGGGCCGACAGCCGCCAGCGGGAACGCTGTCTCGGGTGGGATCCCTGCACCGCTTGTCTAGATGGGGTAAGTACGCTCCCCCTCAGGGGTCCGGGGGGGAGCTGGCGGGTTCCCCCCCTCCGGGGTGAGTGCGATGGGTGGTTTCCCCCCTCTTCCTCGCTAGTGCCCCGTCCCCCCATCCCTCCGGGACCCCGCTGTCGCACCCCCTCCCTCCCCCGGGGGCTTCCAGGGTGGTCTCTCTGGGGCAAGGCTTCCTCCACCTCATCCTCCCTCCCCCCCACCTGCCTTGTGCTGCGGCAGTCGGCTCGCTCGGCGGCTATTTTGCCGATGACCGGCCGCCGTTTTCTTGTAGCCGGCCGCACTGTTTAGGCCTAGGGAGCGCCCAGCTGCCATTTTTGTGTAGCCGCGGCCCTGTTACAGGGGTGTTTTGGCCTCTAGTGTACAGGGCGGCCATTTTCCCTGTCTACAAGTGGATGTGAGGCCTGGGGGTGGTCCTGGCCGGTGTTTGGCGCCAATTTGCCCCCCCCCCCAGCACGGCGCGGTTCTCCGCGGCAGCGGCTCTGGGCACAGCGGCAGGGGGCAGCAAGAGTGGGGGAAGGCAGCGACATCGGTGGACAGGGGCAGCAGGCAGCTCCTCTCCGGGTCGGGTGGTGAGTCCCTTCGGGGTGTCCCTTCTGCCCAGCCTTGCTCAGCTGTGTGGTGGGGGGTGTAGTGGTCTCCCGGCAACAGGCCTTGTTTGGTGGGCATTGCCAGGGTGGGTGACAGTATGGCAGCTGAGGCTGGTGCTTCCCCACCGGACCTCTTGGTGCCTGCAGCCAGCACTTCAGGGGCTCTAGTAGACACGATATTGACGGTCCTGGAGACGTTTGTCTCCCGGGTGGAGTCGCTGTCTGACCACAGGGGTGCCAAAAATCGCCCCCCCCTTCTTCGGGGGAGGACTCGGACCGCGAGGGGGGGCTCCTCCGTTGCGGGGACCCCCCTCGAGCTGTCGGATGGCGAGGTTCCCGACGCTCCTGATAGCGGGGATGAGTCTGAACCGTCTGCTGCTGCGCACGAGAAGGCTTTGTAGACGCTCTGATCACTTCAGTGCGTGAGACCCTGTGATTAGAAGAAACGGCGGGACCCTCTCGGAGGGTCACACAGACAGGGCCCTGCGGCTAAGGTCTTTCCGTATGTGGACTTTCTCGATAAGTTTGTTTATAAGGATTGGGCTCGGCCTCAGAGCTCCCTTCCCATCCCGAAGTGTTTTGCTGTGCGTTATCCCTTTGAGGATAACATATTTTAGAAGTGGGCTTCGCCCCCCATGGTTGACCCACCGGTGCCCCGCCTGTGTAGGGCGACCCCCATCCCAGTGGAGGGCACACCGTACTTTAAGGACCCGGCTGACAGGAGGGCTGAGGCTTGTGTCAGGTCCCTATTTGTTCTGACGGCCTTGACCATGCGGACCGTGGTGGCCTCTGCGCTGGCGTCGCAAATGCTCACTAAATGGGCAAAGCAGTTGCACAGTGAGTTGATCAGGACTCAGGCTTTTCCTGATTGTGTGGACCTCGCTGGCCGGATGGTTCAGGTGGCTCAGTATCTGTGCGACGCAGCCCCCCTGATATCTAAGGCGTCCGCGGTCTCTGTGGTGGCCAGGCGGTGGCTTTGGCTGAAGTGCTGGTCTGCTGACCTGCCTTCTAAGAGGTCCCTGGCGGACCTACCTTTCCAGGGTGGGTGGCTCTTTAGTGACTCCCTGGACGAGGTGATCAAAGTTCTCACTGGAGGGAACTGGAGCCCAGGAGGAGTGCAGACTCCCATCGCCGTCAGGTGCCTTCCTTTCCGGCCTATAGCCGGCCTTTTCGTCTCTCCCGCGCCTTGGGCAAGGGTCCAAAGCCTGCCAAGGCCCCCGCGGGTGGACAGAAGCATCCCTGGCCGCGTAAGCGCTCCAAGCCAGGGGACAAGGTCTCCTTCGCATGAAGGGTTGCCCCCACCCGGCGTTCGGGTGGAGGGATGTCTCCTGGGGTTCGCGGACAGGTGGTCTTCCCGCATCTTGGACTGCTGGGTGCTTGAGGTGGTCTCCTCGGGGTACAGCATAGAATTCCGTTCCTGCCCCCCAGACAGGTTCTTCGCCTCCAACCTGCAGCTGCCTGCGGGCAGGCTGCGGGCCCTGTTCGGGGCTGTGCAGGACCTGCTGGGTCAAGGGGTGATTGTCCCCGTTCCTCGGGAGGAACATTCCCAAGGGATTTATTCTAACCTTTTTGTGGTTCCAAGGAAGGATGGAGTTCGTCCCATTCTGGATCTGAAGGACTTCAACAGGTTTGTGCGTGTTCGCAGGTTTCGCATGGAGTTGGTCCACTCGGTAGTAGCGGCCCTACACCAGGGCAACTTCCTGGCCTCCCTCGACATCAAAGCTGCGTACCTGCATGTCCCCATCTGTGCCCAGCGCTTCCTGCGCTTTGCTCTTGGAGAGGATTACTACCAGTTCGTAGCTCTTCCGTTTGTCCTGGCCTCGGCGCCTCGGGTCTTCACCAAACTGCTGGCCTCAGTTCTGGCTCTGCTGAGACAGAGGAGTAATCGCGGTGGTGGCGTATCTGGACGACCTTCTCCTGCGAGCGGAGTTGCCTCCAGTGCTCAGGGACAATGTGACGATTACCCTGCACACTCTGCAGGAATTCGGATGGGTTATCAACCTCCTGAAGTCTGTCCCGATTCCTTCTCACCGCCTGGAGTATCTGGGGCTGATCCTGGATGCGGCCCAGGCGAAGGTTTTCCTTCCGCCAACCAAGCGGCAGACACTTCTGTCGGCGGTTAGGTCCCTGTTGTCCCAGAAATGGGCCTCACTTCAGTTTTGCATGTGGGTCCTGGGCCTAATGGTGGCCTTCTTCGAATCGGTCCCTTATGCTCAGTATCACACCCGAGTTCTGCAATGGGAGATTCTCCTTAGATGGGACAGGTCCCCATCTTCCCTGGATCAGGTGATCAGGATGGATCACCCAGTGAGGGCCTCGCTGCTCTGGTGGCTGCGGTCCCCGGCTCTTCGGTCTGAGGAAGTCTTTCCTCCCCTTTCCCTGGACAGTGATCACGACGGACGCCAGCCTGACAGGCTGGGGTGGGGTCCTGGGGTTGCTTTCAGCCCAGGGACGGTCTCTGGAGGAGTCTCGTCTCCTGATCAATGTCCTGGAATTGCGGGCGATTTGCTGCTGCCTCTCCCATTGGATGTCAAGGCTACACGGGTGTCCGGATTCAGTCGGACAATGCCACAGCCATAGCATACGTGAACCACCAGGGCGGGACGAGAAGCTTGGCTGCGGCCTCGGAGGTAGCCGCCATCCTGCGGTTGGCAGAAAGTCACGTTCAGGCATTCTCTGCCGTCCACATACTGGGCATAGAAAATTGTCAGGCGGACTATCTCAGTCATCAGTGCCTGGACCAGGGAGAGAGTGGTCCCTACACCCGGATGTGTTTAATCAGATTTGCCTGAGATGGGGTGTCCAGGACGTGGACCTGCTCCCGTCCCAATCGGAAAGTGCAGACCTTTGTGCGCAGGACAAGGGATCCCTTAGCAGACACGGCGGATGCTCTTGTAGCTCCGTGGGATCGGTATCTACTCATCTATGACTTTCCTCTCCTCAAACTGCTTCTGCGCATCTTGCGCAGAATAGAGGCGGAGGGCATTCTGACCATTCTGGTAGCTCCAGATTGGCTAAGGCGTCCTTGGTACGCAGATGTAGTGCGGATGGTAGTGGACGTCCCCTGGCGACTCCCGCTTCGCAAGGATCTTCTGTCCCAGGGGTCCACCCTGCTTTACCCTTTCTGTCTTTAACGGCCTGGCTATTGAGTCCCAGGTGTTGAGGGATCGGGTGGTCTCGGACTCGGTGAAGGCACGTAAGGCTACTTCACATAAGATTTACCCCTGCACCTGGAAGGCTTACATCGCCTGGTGCGAGGCCGGGGGGTGGAACCCTCGCTCCTTCTCGGTGTCTCGGGTTCTGGCCTTCCTGCAGAAGGGCCTCGACCAGAAAATGGCGTTGAGCACTATCAAGGGTCGGGTTTCTGCTCTGGCGATCTTTTTTCAGTATCCCTTGGTGACTCATTCGTTGATCCGTACTTTCATGCAGGGGGTTTGGCATGTCGTCCCCCAGGTACGGTCGCCTTTGGCGCCATGGGATCTCATTTTGGTCCTCTCGGTACTTCAGAAGCCGCCTTTTTAGAACATCAGGGAAATCTCTCTGCAATTGCTTACACAGAAGGTGGCTTTCCTGGTGGCCATCACATCCGCCTGGCTGCTGTCTGAGTTCACGGCTCTGTCTTGTAGGTCTCCTTATCTGGTCCTACACAAGGATAAGGTGGTATTGCGCCCGTCTCCTTTTTTGCCGAAGGTGGTGTCATCTTTCCACATCAATGAGGACTTTGTCCTTCCTTCCCTTTGCCCACGCCCGTCTCACCCTAAGGAGGTCGCTTTACAATCCCTGGATGTTGCTCGGGCCCTGCGGGTGTATCTGGTATCCACGGCCTCCTTTCGGAGGTCAGACGCTCTTTTTGTCGTGGTGGATGGCCCACGCAGAGGTTTGGCGGCCTCATCGGCCACTATCTCACGTTGGATTAGACAGACGGTGACCTGAGCTTATGTGGTTCCGGGGTCTGGAGCCTCCCTACCCGGTCGCGGCGCACTCTACCAGGACGATTAGCACTTCCTGGGCTTTTCAACATCAAGCGTCTGTGTCTCAGGTGTGCAAGGCGGCTACTTGGACCTCTGTGCACACCTTTTCAAAGTTTTACAAAGTTGATGTTTTAGCATCCTCGGATGCTGCGTTTGGCCGCAAAGTTTTGCAGGCGGCTGTGTGAGACATGTGTGGTTTCTCATTGAGGGTTTGGTTGGGTGTAGTTTCTGTTGTTCCGTTACCCACCCCTCATTTTTTTTTTTTGGCGCTGCTTTTGGACGACCTACTTAGTCCTAAGAGTCGCTGTGCCTGTCGACGAACGAAAGTTCGTCGACAGGCACAGCACCCACCCCTCTGGATGTTGCACTGCTTGTTACGAACTGAGCTAGCAGAGCTGGGTGTGGGGTTATCTGCCAGTGGGGACTGCCCCCTGGGAGGGGCTGTGTCACTGTTCTTTTGAAGAGGGCAATATAACCCACTTAGTCCTAAGAATCGCTGTGCCTGTCGATGAACTCAGAGAAAGGGATTTTACAGTATGTCAAAAAATCCAGTTTTCTCATATGGCCATGTATAATGCATACGTCATCTGTCAAGAGAGACCCAGCATCTTCCTAAAATTTATTGAAAAAATTGTCCCTGCTATGATCTACCAGGAAGGATTCCCCCAGGAAACATTCACTGATTGTGTGAGTCGACTAAATGAGCAACATTTTCCTGAAAACATCCACCTACAGAATTGGGGAAAAAGACGCCAAAAGAAATGTCAATGAGCAGAGGAGTAGTTAGAAGAAACCAGTTATTGTTCCCAATGTCCCTCCCATCCTGGCCTATGCATCGGAGAATGCTTCAGATGTTCTCACACATCCTTAAGATATTAGTTCCCCTTATTTTTAACACCTGCCATTTCACCGTTTCAAATACCTGTGCGGATCATTTGCCTGCTACCTTGATTGACCACATTCATAATATTTGTGGATAGTATAATAACGGGAGTGGTGCCAGCAGATTGGAGGAAAGCCAATGTGGCGCCAATATTTAAAAAAGGGCAAAGGCATATTCCTGGGAATTACAGGCCAGTCAGCCTAACATCAATAGTGGTTAAGATATTGGAGGGGATAATTAGAGACTATATCCATAAATTAACTGAAGAGGGTAAAATCATTAGCAGGAATCAGCACAGTTTTATGAAGGGTCGTTCCTGCCAGACAAACCTGCTAACATTCTACGAGGAAGCGAGCGGCCATATAGATAGGGGGAGGTCAGTGGATGTGGTGTACCTGGATTTTGCAAAAGCTTTTGACACAGTTCCCCATAAACGCTTGATTTACAAGCTAAGATATGCAGGTATAGACCATAAGGTTTGTTCTTGGGTAAAGAACTGGTTACAAGGGCGTGTCCAAAGGGTGGTGATTAATAACATGTACTCAGACTGGTCTAGAGTGACGAGTGGAGTACCCCAAGGATCGGTTTTGGGACCAATATTATTAAATTTATTCATGGTCTAGGGCAGGGGTAGGGAACCTATGGCTCCTCCAGCTGTTGTAGAACTACATTTCCCATCATGCTTCTGGGAGTAATTGTAACCATCAGCCTTGCAATGCCTCATGGGAAATGTAGTTCTACAACAGCTGGAGAGCCGCAGGTTCCCTACCCCTGGTCTAGGGGAAGGGATTAACAGCTCTGTCTCAATTTTTGCTGACGATACAAAAATAAGCAGGGTAATAACATCACAGCAGGATATTGACATTCTAGAGAACGACTGAAACAAATTAACGGAGTGGGCAGACAAATGGCAAATGAGGTTCAATGTAAATAAATGTAAAGTAATGCACTTGGGGTAAAAAACATAAAAGCACAGTACTCTCTACGGGGAGAACCTCTGGGGAAATCGAGAATGGAGAAGGATCTGGGGGTCCTAGTAGATGACAGAATGAGGAATAGCATGCAATGTCAAGCAGCAGCAACCAGAGCAGGTAGAATATTAGCATGCATAAAAAAGGGATTTGCTCCAGGGATAAAACTATAATTCTGCCACTATATAAAACCCTGGTTAGGCCACATTTGGAGTATTCTGTCCAGTTCTGGTCACCAGTCCTTAGAAATGATGTACTGGAGCTGGAGAGAGCCCAAAGGAGGGCAACTAAACTGATAAGAGGAATGGAAGACCTCACTTAAGAGGAACGACTGCAGGAACTAAACTTATTCTCTTTGGGGAAGCGACGCTTAAGAGGGGACATGATTGCGATCTACAAATATCTCAATGGTTTTCCTAGCATAAAGTGACTTGTGCAAACATGTATTATATAAACCATATAGAAATCAAATCACATAAGTCAATTCAAGTAAAAAACCATCATTTTTGAAAAGTAGAAAAATTAAAAATGGGTGGTAAAAATGTGGCCACGCAGTTAATAGGTGCAAACGTGCTATGTTCCTGGTAGTGCAGTGCAAGTTCCACAGGATGATAGAAATAGAATAGCCTCCACCTTCATCGTATTCACCGCCTACTCACCAAAAGGAGTTGATCTCCATTACAGGGATCAAATGTGCTTTTCAAATGTTTCCAGGACCGTCATCCACAGTAAAGCCAAGAAAGGAGATGGGTCATCCAGTCACCAGCGTTCCAGATGGATATGGGAAACAAATGAGGGGGACTCCAGTGGTGGAATACATCTTATCCGTTTGTTGAATAAAAAAACTAAAACAAGAAAGCAGGGACGCAAATGCAATCCACCTGCATTCCAAAGAGCGGAAGTGATGTAACCGGATACTGGCCTATCCTGACGCAGCATTTTGTCAGCTATGCGCTATCAGGGGTCACGTGATCCATCACATCACTTCCTAGTGTATATATGTATATACATAGAGAGTCTGCTCTAATGGACAACCAATCTGGTTTAATCGTCAGTGATGGAAGTTAAAATCAACCAAAGGTGAGTGTGCATATGTCAATGGACTTATTAGCCACCCGGTGGAAGTAAGGAAAATAACATGTAGTTATAAACTAATATACTACTCGGTGCTAATAAAGCCTAAGCTCCATCTAGTGGCGAAAAAAAAAAAATATATATATATAATTATCTATCTCGTCAAAAAAATGACCAAATATTACTTCCACCGGGTGGCTATTATGTCCATTGGCATTTGCACAGTCACCTTTTGGTTGATTTTAACTTCCATCACTGACGAATAAACCAGATTGGTTGTCCTTTAGAGCAGACTCTGTATATATACTAGGAAGTGATGTGATGGATCACGTAACCTCTGATGTCAGCGCACAGCTGACAAAACGCTGCGTCGGAATAGGCCAGTATCCGGTTACATCACTTCTGCACTTTGGAATGCAGGTGGATTGCATTTGCGTCCCTGCTTCCTTGTTGTTTTTTTATTGGAGCCTTGTTTTCGTTTTTTTATCCAATAAACGGATAAGACGTATTTCACTATTGGAGTCCCCCTTATTTGTTTCCCATACCCATCTGGAATTCTGGTGGCTGGATGACCCATCCTTTTCCTGGCTTTGCTGTGGATGACATTCCTGGAAACATTTGAAAAGCGCATTTCATCCCTGTAATGGAGATCAACTCCTTTTGGTGAGTAGGCTGTGAATATGGTGAAGGTGGAGGTTTTTATATTTCTATCATCCTGTGCAACTTGCACTGCACTACCAGGAACATAGCATGTTTACACCTATTAACTGTTTGGTCACATTTTTACCACCCATTTAAAATTTTTCTATTTTTCACAAATAATGGATTTTTACTTGAATGGAGTAATGTGATTTGATTTATTTCTATATGGATTATATGATACATGTTTGCACAAGTTCCTTTTTAGTGACGACCTTCTTTGCACAAGTCACTTTTAGTGACGATTTTCTTTGAACTTGATATGTTGCTATTTTACAAAACCCATTGGTATTTACTTTGTGGGAGCACGGTTTAATTATTTGTAGTTTATGATCTTTATGACAATTTGTCTGGTACACGAGCAGCCACACCATATTTAACCACTTAAGGACCGGAAGGATTCCCCCTTTAGGACCAGAGCCCTTTTTGCGATTCGGCGCTGCGTCGCTTTAACTGACAATTGCGCGGTCGTGCGACGACGTACCCAAACGAAATTTGCGTCCTTTTTTTCCCACAAAAAGAGCTTTCTTTTGGTGGTATTTGATCATCGCTGCGTCATTTCTGATCCCTGCTATAAACAAAAGAAGAGCGACAATTTTGCAAAAAAACCCAAATTTCTTACTTTTTGCTAAAATACAAATCCAAAAAAAAAATACAAAAAAACATTTTTTTTCACCGTTTTTGGCCGATTTATATTCTTTTGCGCAAAAGTGGCCGTGTTTACGGATGATAATTCATTTTTGGGGTTTTTATTTTTTATTAGTAATGGCGGCGATCTGCGATTTTTAGCGGTACTGCGATATTGGGGCGGACATGTCGGGCCATTTTGACACTTTTTTGGGACCATTGGCATTTATACAGCTGTGTAAATGCCATTGGCAGTGAAGGGGTTAACCTGCAGGGGGCGCTGTAAGGGTTAACTGTGTTCCCTGGGCGTGTTCTAACTGTGGGGGGACTGCCCTAGCAGGGGAAAATGATTATTTTTTATTTTTGGGGTTTTTACTTAATAGTAGGCATTTGTGCCGGTGAAAACGCGTTTTCTTATATTTAGCCGGTTTTTGCCACTTTTTTTTACAAAAAAACATAAAAAAAA
>BLSH010164098.1:151926-163389 GCA_018402905.1 Glandirana rugosa | reverse complement strand
ATACACGGACCTCCGTTCCTCCACTCGGGGGGGGCATCGCGGGTAGCCGGCGGAAATCGAAGCCGCCGCACCCGCTCCCTGGCCCTCCCCGAACACAGTGAGTGTGCGGGTGCGCCTCCGGCGGCGCGTGCGCTCACAGTGCGCGATCTCGCAGCCGCCGTCATATGACGGCGATTTGCGATATCGCACCACTTTGTCGCCGTCAAACTGCGGTTGGCAGTCGGCAAGTGGTTAAATCAATTTGCGCAGGTATAGAAACGCTGTTGTTCCATTGGTGTGTATTGTACAGGTAATCTTTTGTTTACCCTTTGCTCAGCAGAATGTATTTTGAGGTGTAATTGGTATGTACATGGTATGTGTTAGAACTATGAAGGGACTTCAAAAATGCGATAGGTTGTCAGGAAATTGGGTGTGTAATTTATGTCCCTAGAACAACTGACGGTGCAACTTGGATGTTGGGCTTCTGTATGTGGCCAGTCTGTGTATAAGTCTCACATATGTGCTATCACCATGATCAGGAGGAGTAGCAGAATGTATTTTGGGGTGTAATGTTTGCTATGGGAAAAGGTACCTCTAAGTGCAGTTTATACAAATTTATTTGGTGCACACGCCGTTTACACTTGCAAGGGGACGTGGCCTGACCGTCATGGTGTGAGGACACAGGAACTCGGAGCTCCGTCCATCTCGGGCCAGGAAAGGAGTGGAAACCCAGCAAATCTCCAGTAACGGCACCTCCAGATGCCCACCCGACGCCGCACTGCATCACAGCTGCCCAGTGAACCCCGCAAAGCGAACGGAGGGCTCCACTCCTTTGCACCGCAGACGCCAAGCACGAGGGCCGCGACTAAGATGGCGGCGGACAGGAACGCAACTCCAGAGCTGTCCCCGTCCCCCTGGCCGTTGAGCGGCGAGTCCCCGGGGCCCTCTGCTACACCTCAGGTGAGGAGCATTAGCCTGACCACATCCTCACACTCCACTGGCCAGGCCTCGCATGTTTCAGAGCTAGAGGGGCTAGAGAGGGACTGGGACTTCAAAGCACATATCAAAGCCCTTCCTACCAAAGCTGACATTCAGAAGCTTATTGTGGCGGTGGAACTCTCCTGCAAGCTGGCAGTGGATGGGCTTAGAGAGGAGACAGTGGCTCTGTGGCATAGGGTAGAGGCTCTTGAGACCAGCCAGGACGAGATTTTACACACCCTATCGGCCGTTAAGGACCCTTCCCGCCAGCACAGTGAGGCTATTAACCAATTGCTGGACCAGTTGGACGACCAGGAGAATAGAAGCAGGTGCTAGAACATGCGTATCCGCGGCCAACCAGAGGCCATGCGTTCAAACGACCTGCTCCCCTCTGTGGTCGGCCTCTTCTGCCAAATTCTGGGCGCTAATGCCCCGGCTGACACAGAGATTGAGAGAGTCCACCGTGCCCTCCTGCCCACTCCCCAAGACACCGACAAACCGAGGGATGTCATCTGTAAGCTCCTCAGATACCCTTTGAAAGAAGCCATATTGAGGGCCGCACGCGTCAATTGACTTTGATGGCGCTACCATGGCATTGTACCCGGACCTGTCCAGACGTACCTTGATGCAGCGCAGGGCGGTGAGACCTGTTGGAAACCCTCCGCACGGCTGGAGTAGTCTATCGGTGGGGATTTCCGTTTCGCCTAACAGCGACAAGGAATGGGAAGACTGCGTCTCTTCGCACCAGGGACGACCTACTGGCTTTCCTGGAAACCCTGGATCTCCCAGCTACAGACTTCCCTGACTGGCGGCTGCTCTGTCCCATCCCCCTGTCACAGCTCCCGGACAGATGGCGCCTGGCTGCGGCTTCCTCCTGCCAGAGGAATCGGCAGCATAGGCGCAATCGCAGCGGAAAAGGCTCCTAGCCCTCTTGTTGGAATCAGGCTTGTGCCCTTCCATCTAAATGTGTTCTGAACCCCTCTACCTGCTGTTTTTCCTCTTTATCGCAGGGAGGTGTTGGTCCTACAACAAGTGAAACTTACTGCCCCTCCTGGGGACCCCCCAGGGTGGATGGTAGGCCCATTGTCCTGGTCCCTAGTGAGTCTGGGGGTTTCTGTTTTTTCCAGTTTTTCCTCACTCTCGCTGTGGCCTAACCAGAGGGGCATTGACCCCCCCACCCAGACCCCCTGGTCTTGGAATTTTGCTGGTGCAGGACTGGAAGCTCTTCATTTGAATTAGTCTGACTCCACTGTTGCAAAACGTTTTGCATTGTATGTTATTGTTTTGCCTGGGTGTTCATGACAAAGCTCTCCATGTGGACAGTCATTCACCCCCAAGTAGGTGAAGCCCCAATCATGGGGTGTGGTAAACTGCGGATTCGCAGTTCGGCCGGGGCTTGCCTTTGTGGGGACCTACCTCCCCCCACGGGCAACCCCCCCACCGTTAGGCTAGCCTCACTCTTGGTGGGGCTACAAGACTTTTGTGTTAGGTTTTGTGCGATGTTTTGTATTTTTTATCTGGTTATTTACAACTTGTTTCTTTACCAGGAGTACACTTACGCAAACCTGGGGTGGTTTCTCCCCACTGTTGGCAGCGGAGAGGAGGGCGGGTATCCTATTGGTTACACTAAGCTTAACTTCACGGGTGGCGGGGGTTGTTCAGAGGAGTATGCATCATAGTCTTTGGGGCTGAATGTGGTCTTTTATTGTCACTATGTCTAACACTTTGAAATTGTTATGCTATAATGTTAGGGGATTGGGCAGCCCAGCTAAGAGGGGGAGACTTTGGCAGGAACTGCGTCACTGGTCTCCCGAGGTTCTTTAGCTCCAGGAAACGCACTTCACTGCCAAGTTGACTTCCTGCCTTCCTCTGACTGTCTTCAGCCAATAGTTTTACAGTTCATCCCCGGTCCCCAAGGCCGGGGTTGTCTCTATTGCCATCAGGAAATCCTGCCCCTTTTCCTTGACATCCAGCTTGACTGACCCGGAGGGCCGTTTCCTGGTTATCAAGGGCAAAATTGAAGGGCGGGTTTACACTTTTGCCAATGTATACGCACCTAACTCACGTACGACCCACTTTGTTTCCTCCTTCCTTAGGAAGCTTGGGGGATTTGTGGAGGGAGTGCTAGTGTTGGGTGGAGATTTTAATCTCCCCATGAATCCTGATCTTGACACCTCGTCGGGGAGATCGGCGTTCTCATTTAGAGCCCTTCGACATATTCGGCGGACGCTGCGATCCCTGCAACCTGGTGGACGTCTGGCGTGCGTGGCATCCTGCAGACAGGGATTATAGCTACTAAGACCCATGACATGTATTACCGACTGGACATGTCTTTCGTTGATCATTTTCACCTCAGCTCGGTTACGGACGTGTCGATAGGGAGTATAACCATCTCGGAGCATGCCCCGATTTTTTTACATTTGCATCGGGCCGACATCCACCGGGAAGGTAGGACTTGGCGTTTGAATGAGGCCCTCTTGGAGGACCCGACTGTGCGAGAGGTGGTAGTGCGCGCCTTGACCTCCTTTTTTTTTTTTTTTTTTTTTTTTTTTTTTTTTTTTTTAATACAACCAGCCAAGGGAGGTGTCCACGCAGGCAGTGTGGGAGGGCCATAAATCGGTTATCTGAGGAGAACTGATCTCCCAGGGAACTCGCATTAAGAGGGATAAACAAAAGGAACTTATAGGATTGTTAGACCGCATCCGCGATCTGGAAGCAAAACACAAGGCCTCCCTCTCCCCAGAGGAAGCCAACCTCCTCTCTGGCCTGCGTACCGAGCTCTCCCTTTGCTTGGATCGCAGGTCAAAAGATAAAATGCGCTTTTATGTGCATCACTTCTACGAGCACGGGAAGAAGTGCGGGCGACTACTGGCGAGACAATTGAAAAAACAGCAGGCACTTCGACATGTCCACAGCTTAATAGCCCAAGGTAGGCGACTGGTTGAATCTCATGACATCGCTGAATTCCGTCGTTATTATGAGACGTTGTATAATCTCCCCCCATCACAGACTACTGCGGGACATTCGCCAGTTGATCAAGCCTTACGGGCTTACCTGAAGGATTCTGGGATCCCTCCCTGCCCTCCCAAGTGCTGGAAGTCCTGGAACGACCCTTCACGATGGAAGAACTTGGTGTGGCTGTTGCAGCCCTTCCAACGGGAAAGTCCATGGCCGGACGGCTTTACGAATGCTTATTATAAGTTTTCTTTCACTGCTTGAGACCCCCCATGTGTGGTTACTTTAACTCCCTCAGTGCCTCAAGTCCCCTGCCCCTGAGGCCCTACTGGCCCATGTAACCTTGATTGCCAAACCAGGGAAGGACACTCAGCTTTGCCCTAGCTATTGACCCATCTCCCTGCTAAATTCCAATATAAAACTTCTGGCCAAGCTCCTGGCCCTTCGCCTGCAGGAACATGTGACGGCCTTGGTCCATTCGGACCAGGCCGGCTTCATGGTAGGAGGAGAGGCTTGGGACAATACTATCAGAGCACTCCACATTCTACACTGGGCGAAGCATGGCCCTTCTCAGCGTCCATACCTGGTTATTTCCATGGACGCCGAGAAGGCCTTTGATATGGTTAATTGGCCTTATCTGATGGATTTGTTGCAAGAACTGGGGCTAGGTGACCGTGTGCTGGGTTGGGTGGGATCCCTGTACGCTAGTAACTCGGCTAAGGTCAAGGTGAACGGGGTTCTGTTGGACCCCCTGCCTATCCGTAATGGAACGAGGCAGGGGTGTCCACTGTACCTGCTTCTGTTCGCCTTGGTGTTGGAGCCCTTCCTGTGCAGGGTTAGGAATAACCCAGACATTAAGGGGATAACTATTGGATTGTCGGAGCACAAGGTGTCTGCTAATGCGGACGACCTGCTATTCTTCTTATCCAGCCCCCAAACCACTCTTCCGGTCCTGATGGCAGAGGTGCGAGACTTTGGACTCCTGTCCAACTTTAAAATGAGTTGGTAGTAATTCGGACTTGTCAAAATTAATGTCCCCCCCCCCCCCCATCCATGGCTAGATCCCTACAGCAGGCCTTCCCCTTTAGGTGGTGCCGGGATTCCCTCCCCTACTTGGGAACGCACATTGCCCCAGACCAGGCCGTGGTTTACAATCTTAATTACAGTAAGCTGCTGACCTCGATTGAAAAGGCTTTCCACGGATGGAAAGACCTACCACTTACATGGAGAGTACGCAGAAGCTTCCTGAAGTTCGTATGGCAAGATAGACACCCCCGATTGGCCTATGACCTCCTGAGGAGGACGAAGCCATGTGGTGGAATTGGTCTGCCTGATGTAGCTTTGTACTACAAGGCTATGTCCTTGGTGCGGATGCTAAACTGGCACCATGATGGGAAGACTAAAATCTTGGTTAATCTGGAGAAGTTCCTGGCTGGTACAAACCTGGCGGGTGCCCCCTGGATTCCCCGGCCCCCTAGGGGACTGTCAGACTGGTCTTCCCCCTTAACCTTGGCGACCTTGACCACCTGGGACAGACTGAACAGGGAGGGCTTGTACGCGCCCCCGACCTCCCCTCTTGCGCCACTGGCAGGGTTTCCCTGGTTGTGCCCACCTGCTCAACGCTGTTAAGGCACTGATGCCTAGATACTGGGAGCACTCCAGATGGCCAACCCTCCAGGAATGGAAAAGGGAAGTGGACACTATAATGGAGGCAGAACGATGGATACATCAGGCCAAAGATCAACATGCTAGATTTAAGGATATATGGGCAGCCTGGCAATATTATGCACAGGAGATCCCCATGACCGACTAGAACAGAACTCGTTAACCCTGACTTGCCGCCCCTGCCACGCCCCTCTTGGACCCTTTTGGCTCTATTCCCCCCCCCCCCCCCCCAATATACCGCACTATGCCTTTACAGGCAACCAACCTTACAGTCTCCTGGTAATGTTCCTCCTTTTTCTGTCTTCTTCCTCCCTCCCTTTTTTTTTTTTTTTCTTACAATCAAGCACAGGTTTCAATGTTGACTGGTACAGTCAGTTTGGTTGACCACTATCACAGCCAACTTAACATCTGGTCTAACCCTATTTAAGTGTGAAAGTCCGAGTTATTTGACCGCCCTTGACGATAATGCGGAGCCCCTCTGTCGGGGTGGGGGTGCGCTCCTGGGTCTGTTTCCCCCCGCTCTGTAGTGCCCGAAATGGTGATGGCATGGGGGTGGGGGGCAGGCATGGGTGGGCCTCCCTTAGAGTGGGGCTGATATACCCCAACCCTTCTGATGGGTAATAATACCTCCTCATGATGGGTCATTTTGGCAAGATGTGCTTGTTATGCCTTAATGACGCACCGTGTACTTGTAACCTGTTTACGTGTACCATTCATTGATTCCACTGAATACTTTGTGTTCTGCTTTTTGGCTTTCTATGTGTTATTGATGTATTGTTTAAAAATTTCTTTTGAATAAACTACAATTATACAAATAAAAAAAAAAAACACAAGGTGACAGGTAAATCAGCCATGTATGAGGTTAACTCATCTATAAGGCTTATATAGATGTGAACTGGCTTAAAGGGCCAGTGTAAACCTTATATATTAATAAACAAAAACCAATAGATGAAAGTGCATGTGTACAAACCATATACATATTATAGATGAATTATTAATTAATATATATTATATAGTCCATTCATTAAAGTGCTCCGTGCTAATAATCATTAAATAGTCCATACAGGTGCTCCGTGCTCAAAAATCGTGAAAACGAAATATTTAAATTCAGGGTGCTTTCAGTGACAATCCCCTTAGGTGACCCCACTCACCAGAAACAGTGGACCCCCAGCTTTTCAGTCTGGGGGTCAATATCGCTTGATCAAAATGACAGGCTGTGTATGGATCGTCTTTCCAGCTCCACAGAAACCCCTTCACGAATCCATTATGGACCGGACTCCAGGAAATCAAAAATGTATGTGAAGGAAAAAGACAGCCTCCATAGTGCAGTATCGTTTTTAAAATTTTATTGCGCAAAAACTTAAAACTACTCACAAAAATTTAGAGGTTTCTCTCATTAAGCCTCAATTAGGCTGTGTGCGGCGTTCTGGGTTTAGGCTGTGTGCGGCGTTCTGGGTTTGGCAGCCCCCAGGATACTTCACTTCTCCTTAAACTATAAAAAGTTGAGGAGAGTGGTGAGTGTCTAAATTAAATTAAAAAGGTATAAACCTCAGCGCGGATAAAATAAAATAACAACATACATGTATGAGGTTATTGTGTAAGGTCCTAGTCCTTCATCTGATGAGAGAGAGGTCACTCTGGAGGATTAGAAGGAAGAAAACACACGCCTCTAAGTGCAGCATAGTTAAATAGTTATGGAGCATGGGGGGGGGGGGGGATCCAAAAAGCCCCTTAACTAGGACACCTAGATCTGACAACACCACCACCGATACACCAGAGAACCATACCACTATACCTATAACCACGGCCGGAGTCCCCCCAACCACAATAACTTCTATACCTGATAACACCAGGACTGATACACCGGAGAGCCATGCCACCCTACCTGCGGTTTCTTGCTCTCGTAAGTTAGCTTGTACAAAGGCAAAACCGCATTCACAGTACATATCCATGTGTTGACTGTCGGGGGGTGTTCTACCTCCAACCAAGGAGGATTTCACGTCTAGTGTAATATAAGGCAAAGAAAACGAACAGCTTCCCATATCTGGTGGCTACCACATCTTCAAAGACTCCCAGTAATGCCATAGCCGGATCTTGTCTAAGGTCTATCACATCTTCCCAGAACAGTCTAATAAGGGGGCACATCCACACTATGTGCAAAAAGCTCCCGATAGAAGATTGGAATCTTGAACACGAGGCTAACATTAGGGTATATGTTTGCCATTCAGGCTGGGCTGCAGTAGGCCCTGTGCAAGAATTTCAACTGTATAAAACGATCCCTGGCCGAGATCATAGTGGTAATATAACTTTCTACTGGATCTTCCCAGACCTCCTCTGTCAGCTCCGGGATAGCCCCTTTACACTTATCAAACAGTTTCATTTGGGACATGGTATAGGCCACAGAGAGGTAGAGGTATAGTGAGGACAAAGGCTTCTTTAAAATTTTTTATGTCAACAGACGCTCCACTGAGTCAGTCTGCAGAGTTATCTGGTTAGGAAATTGTGCCTGATCAGCATGCTTAAGCTGAACATATCTGAAAGCCATTGAGAGGGGAGATTGTATTTTTCTCTGTGCACAGAGAAAGAGGGGATTCTGCCATCAAAGTAGATATGTTTTGAGGGCTGTAATTCCTCTATCTGCCCATAGTTTGGGTGTCAAGTATTGTATAAAAGTGTGGGAGTTGAGGGTTGCCCCACAGTGGAGTGTGAGGAGACAAGGCGTCAGCAGACTTAAATATTACCCTGGCCTGGTGCCGCACTCTAATTGTCGTTTTCATAGGAGTTGTAATTGCAAGGTGTGCCTTGGGCCCCTATAAACCAGATTGGTCAGGGCTGTGTATGACCCCAGTATAGAAGCCTCCAGGTGCACCGTCGGGTTTTGCCTGGACTGGTCAAACCACCAGCTGATGGTCACTATTACCGCCACCCATAAAGCTAAAAATTAGGCAATGCCAGTCCCCATTGGGAGAGAGGGAGCTGGAGGATTTCCAATGACATACGTGGGATCTTTCCAGCCCAAATAAAGGACATCATAAGGCTGTCCAATTTACAAAACACTGACTTAGGGATAGGGTTCGGTGTATTTGGAAAAAGATAAAGAAACTTGGACATATAGATCATTTAAAGTAAATTCCCCATACCCACCGGCGACCATGAGAGGGATCTCCAGGTCTGGCATTTCCCCTCGAACTGGGAGATCAGGTGAGAAATATTGTCCTCGAAGTATGCTGCCAAGGAGTTACGGACCCGCACTCCCAGATATTTAAATTCTTCAACCCACTGGAGGTGCGTATGGGTTTCAGTCTATGAACCCTGGGGGTGAAGGGAAAACAATAGGGACTTGTACCAGTAAATGCGAATCCCCGAGAATCACCCAAATAGATTAATAATCTCAAGGGCTAATCTCAAGGAGTCAACAGCATCCACCAAATACAGCAGTGTGTCATCTGCGTAGAGAGACACTTTTTCTTGGATAACATCAGCCTGAATTCCCTTCACTCCAGGATCCCCCCACAGAAGAATTGCTAAGGGCTCTATAGGCAGGGCAAAGAGCCCCGAGACAGAGGGCACCCTTGTCTCTTTCCCCTATTCAAATTAAATGGGGCAGATAGGCCGTTCACTCTGACTCTAGCCTTTGGGGTCGCATAGAAGTTTCACCCAGGAGATAAATCTCAGGCCAAATCCAAAGGACTCCAAGACCTTCTGCAGAAACCCCCATTCAACGCAGCCACCACTCCAGCATTCTCATCCGCAGCCCTATCTATATGCATGTGCAGTCTTCTGATTTTAATATCAGTCCCCCTGCCCGCCATGAACCCAGATTGATCAGGATTCACCAATGCCATGATGACCCTATTCAGGCAGTTAGCCAGGATCTTCGCAAGCACCTTTGCATCTGCATTGATCAGGGAGACAGGACGGCAAGACTTGCAAAGCTCCGGGTCTTAGCCCGATTTGGGAATCACTACTATCACTCCCTGAGACATAGAGGGGACAATACTCTGGGTTCTAATGAGTTGGTGAATAAAGATTGGAACCGCGGGGTCAGGTTATCCAGGTATGCCTTGTAGAATTCATCAGGACCCGATGTCTTACCAGCTTGTAAAGAAGTCCGTACCCTCTGCACCTCTTTACTGTGATAGGAGCGTCCAGTTGGTTTCTATAGGTCTCTGTCAGAACCGGGAAGTCCACTTCAGAAAGCGAAGTCTCAAGCTCTTCAGTAGTCTAGTCTACTTTGGAGGTATAAAGTGTTGCGTAGTAGGTAGCAAAAGGTGTCAGCTATCCCCCTAGAACAGTGGTCCTCAACTTCTGTCCTCAGGACATACTAACAGGCCAGATTTTAAGTATTACCTTGGGGAGATGCAGACTAGAATACTGCAATCACTGAGCAGCAAATGATATCACCTGTGATGTATTTCAGTTATCTTGAAAACCTGGCCTGTTAGTGGGTCCTGAGGACAGGAGTTGAGAACCACTGCCCTAGAATCTGTCCGCCTAGTCCCGTCATCATCCACTACACTATATACAGGATTGTTCTCTGGCTAGCCAGGCCAGCAATCTACCATTACGTTCCCCCTCTTCAAAAATTCTCTGTGACTGCTGGAGTAACTTCTTTTTTGTCACGGAGGTACGGAGCAGAATGACCGCTCAAGTACATTCTTGAAGTCTGTCATGTAGTAGTGTGTCCCTAGTCTGGATGTATTGTTCTAGGGTAGCAGCAACTTCCTCCGCCTTCTCCAACTCAGGCCTCACCCTCCTGCAAACACCGCCTATAAGTGATTGGTAGTGGCCCCTACAGTAGGCCTTAAACCCATCCCATACCATGTCATCCGAGGCAGAATCCGGGTTAAGATCCCAGTATGTGTGCATCAGTTTCCGTATCCCCTCATCCACCTCCAAACTAGAAATCTAGTATCTGAACAAATGCTACAACTGGTTCAACGGGGACCCTGCTAGGGAAAACTGAATCGTCACCGTGCATGATCCGAGATCCCCCTCGGTAGTATGGATGCCTGTAGTAGCCTGGGGCAGAAGGGGACCGTAAACAAATGTAAGGTCAATACAGGATAAGGTTTTGTATGAGGCTGAGTGATGCGTGAAGGCTCTTTCAAGGGGATGCCTCCACCATCAGTCGTCCCTCAACTCATAGGTGGGGGGGGGGGGCTGAGGCCTATGTGAAGCGATCTAACCCATGGCTAGGGTTCATATTAGTGACCCATAAAACTACCTCATCAGTTGAGTAGCAACCAAAGCAGTAATTGTATGAAGCAGCTTAATTAAGGCTTGGGGGAGGAATGTATAGACCCACCAATACAAGTTCCAGACATTCTATCATAGCCTGTATTACATATCTGCCATCAGGATCTAAATAGAAGTCCAGGAATCTGAACTGTAGAGACTTATGAATAAGGATACTCCACCCCTGGCAAAATAAGATTAGCACGAATGATACTGGTGGCCCACCTACGGCTTTTTAAGGCTGTCCCCCCCCCCCCACTAAGTGGGTTTCTTGAAGTATACAGATGTGGGGCTTGTGCGCCTTCAAAAACTGGAAGACCAGGGAGCGTTTTAAAAGGAGAATTAAGACCCCTGACATTCCAGGAGATCACACTAAAGGTCCGGTGTAGCAACCAGCATCATAGGAGAATATACAGGAACCACCCACCACACATCAACAACATCTGAACAGATCATGCATATGAAGCAGTCCATCAATAAGCAGTCTTAAAGCATCTGACCATGTCACATATTGATTCTTTTGTGGAACATCAAAAATAAAACCCAAAAAACATGAAACTATTCCACCCCCACCCCACCCCCCCCAAAAATTTTGGTAGCGGCCTTAATCCCAAACGATGGTTTTAAAAACCCCCCCCACCCCACCCC
>BLSH010164098.1:108933-130303 GCA_018402905.1 Glandirana rugosa | reverse complement strand
GCTTCAGTGTTAACCACCACCAGTGAATAGATGGCCGCTCACCTCCCTGTGTGGATCCTCAGATAAAGGATCATATGCGCTCTTAGCCCTCTAACGAGGGGGTAATGATAAATCAGCCACAGAACACCTTCAGAATCATCAGCCAACAGTGCGTTCTTGGTCCTTCCTTGGACTCCAGCCCGTCATATAAAAGTAAAAAGCAAAGCTCTAAGTGCTCTCCGTTTAAAAGGTCAATTTATTAGTAAAATGAAATTGCACTTACATAAAAGGCACTGACAAACCGTGCATAGGAACACGCTTCAATCAGATAGTGAAATCCACCATGCCAAAGTGAATGAATGCCGATCGCGGATGACGCCACACGCTCCCTCCTACCGCACGCGTATCGTCCCAGAACCGGAACTTCGTCAGCGGCTTAGGAGGTGGAAGACGTTCCGCACTATAAAATAGCCCCAGGGGTAGTTGATCCTCCTATTCAGTCCGAAAACAGGCTTTTTTCTTTTTTAACAGGATTTTATGCGTGCGGGAGATGTGTGGCCTGCAGGCATTCCAAATGCAATCTCAAGAAACGTAAAGAGTTTATAGCAACAGCTACGGCTAAACAGTACAAGATCGCCCAACTTATAACCTGCGACACAGTGGGGGTCGTGTATATGTTGGAATGCGGATGTGGGTTGCAGTACATTGAAAGGACCACTAGATCTCTCCAGGTTCGCCTCCGCGAACATGTTAAGAATATTAAAAAGGGGCTGATCACACATAATGTATCCAAACATTTCAGGGAAGTACATAATAGAGACCCTAGAGGACTCAAGTTTTGGGGAGTCAAAAGGGTTGTTAAACATTGGAGGGGAGGAAACTTCACCGGACAACTCAGTAGGAAAGAATCTCACTGGATTTATGAAACTAAAGTTTTAGCGCCATTTGGTTTAAATATTGAGTTTGATTTAAACTGTTTTTATTTCCAATAGATAAGGAGTTTTTGTATTTATGTGAATAGTGTCGATTGCGGGTGTACATCCATGTTAATTACACAATTTTTCCTATCCTGAATTTAGGGTTTTAATGTATGATTTTATTAATGTCTGCCATTCAAATTGTCTTTTTAGTATTTATTATTGGTTCCGCACCTTGAAGCACTGGAGGTATTTTTAAGCTCAGATACCACAAGTGCATCCTTTGCTGACAGTTGCTGATTGGAGCTTTTGGGCCGGCGTCACTTCCTGGTTGATGGGAAGAGGCGGAAGTTGAATGCTTGACCTTTTGACTCCTGCCCCACCCAGGAAATGACGTGTCAAAATGGTTGGCCAATAGTGTTATTCATTCGTGAATTTCCTGTAATATAAAGTGCGGAACGTCTTCCACCTCCTAAGCCGCTGACGAAGTTCCAGTTCTGGGACGATACGCGTGCGGTAGGAGGGAGCGTGTGGCGTCATCCGCGATTGACATTCATTCACTTTGGCATGGTGGATTTTACTATATGATTGAAGCGTGTTCCTATGCACTGTTTGTCAGTGCCTTTTATGTAAGTGCAATTTCATTTTACTAGTAAATTGACCTTTTAAACAGAGAGCACTTAGAGCTTTGCTTTTTACTTTTATATGACGGGCTGGAGTCCAAGGAAGGACCAAGAACGCACTGTTGGCTGATGATCCTGAAGGTGTTCTGTGGCTGATTTATCATTACCCCCTCGTTAGAGGACTAAGAGCGCATATGATCCTTTATCTGAGGATCCACACAGGGAGGTGAGCGGCCATCTATTCACTGGTGGTGGTTAACACTGAAGCACCTGTTTTTGGCATGTGTTGCACCCGTGGGACTTCTCATTTGGAAATGCTTGAAGCTTATCATGGACTTTGATATGTTTTGACTAATATCATCAATATTTATAGCGCTGCACTCTTGTCATATTATAAGTCTGGTGGGGATTTGATGAATTTTTCCCTTAGTGTACAGCTGCTTATTCCTTATTTTGTTTTACTGCGCTGATTGATTTCTTGTATATTATTTCTCAGTCGCCAGACACTGGATCAGGGGGAATGGTCCCTACATGCAGAGGTGTTCTGCCAGATTTGCCACAAGTGGGGCACGCCAGACGTGGTCCTCATGGTGTCCAGGTTCAGTCACAAGGTGCAGACCTTTGTGTGCAGAACAAGAGACCCGTTGGCAGTTGCCACGGATGCATTAGTAACAAATTGGAGTCGGTATCGGCTCCTGCACGCCTTTCCTCCGATCAAGCTTCTTCCGTGGTGACTGCGCAGAATAGCAGAGGAAGGGATTCCAACAATCCTGGTAGCTCCGGATTGGCCTCGGCTCCCTTGGTACACTGACGTGGTGCGGGTGGTAACAGATGTTCCCTGGCGTCTTCTGCTACGCAAAGACCTGTCACAGGGACCCATCCTGCATCCCGCTTTACCCTCATTGGTTTTGACGGTTTGGCTATTGAGTCCCAGGTGTTGAGGGATAGGGGTGTGTCTGACTCCGTGATCCCTACCATGCTTAAGGCGCGCAAGTGTACTTCGCGCAAGATATATCATCGCACCTGAAAGGCCTATATCGCCTGGTGTGAGGTGGAGGGTTGGAACCCTCGCTCTTACGTGGTGTCCAGGGTGCTGGCTTTTTTGCAGCGGGGCCTGGATAAAAAGTTGGCACTGAGTATTCTCAAGGGTCAGATTTTGGCTCTGGCGATTCTCTTTCAACGGCCTTTGGCGTCACATTCGTTGATACGTACTTTTGTACAGGGTGTACGCCATGTGGCTCCTCAGATATGGTCGCCTGTGGCGCCATGGGATTTAAATTTGGTACTTTCTGTACTGCAGCGTTGCCCTGTCAGTATCCTTACTTGGCCCTTCATAAGGACAAGGCGGTCTTGTGACCTCCCCCTTCATTTCTACCGAAGGTGGTCTCCTCTTTTCACATTAATGAAGATATTGTTCTTCCTTCATTATGTCCGCATCCATCGCATCCTAAGGAATTTGAATTACATTCATTGGATGTGGTGAGGGCTTTGCGGGTGTATTTGGCGGCTACAGACTCCTTTCGGAAGGCTGACGCGTTTTGTGCTGATGGATGGTCCACGCAAAGGATTGGCCTTGTCGGCTACTGTTTCCTGTTGGATCGGACAAACCGTGACCCATGCGTATACTGTTCGGGCAAGGTACCCCCTTTTCCAGTCACAGCTCATTCCACCAGGGCAGTTAGCACTTCCTGGGCTTTTATACACCAGGCTTCGGTGTCACAGGTGTGCAAGGCGGCTACTCGGGCCTCGGTGCACACATATACTAAGTTTTATAAAGTTGATGTGTCAGCATCTTCGGATGCTGCTTTTGGCTGTAAAGTTTTACAGGCGGCAGTGTAGGCGCGACTGGTGCCTCCTGAGAGGATTCTGTTGGATACAGTTGTCGTTTACCCACCCCTCTTTTCTGACACAGCTTTGGGACATCCCTACTTGTCAATGAAGGGCTGCGTCTGTCAGTGAACGTAAGAGAAAAAGGGATTTTATTAAAACTTACCGTAAAATCCTTTTCTCTTCTCTTCACTGACAGACGCAGCACCCACCCCTCTGTGTTGAGTTTGTACGGCTTGTTACAAACTGATATGCTATGGGCAGCAGGGGGATTATATGCTGAAGTGAGGACGGCCCCCTGGGAGGGGCCAGCCTATCCTTTTGCTTTTTTGCCTAGTTTACTCCTAGTAGGATGAGCATAAACCCACTTGTCAATTAAGGGCTGCGTCTGTCAGTGAACTCAGAGAAAAGGATTTTACGGTAAGTTTTAATAAAATCCCTTTTTTTACATCCTTTTTAGTCCAACATAGGGAGATTGAACAATTTTTTAGGAAACATTGGAATGTCCTAAACAACAATAGGATTCTTGGTCCCCTGCTCCCTGATAGAGCTGATATTACATTTAGAGGAGCCCCTCCCCTCAGGTTCAAGGTCCCCCGAATATTATTAATCCCCCCAAAAAGGTTGAGCTTTTTCCATGATCTTAAAGGGTTTTTTCCCTGTGGAAAATGCAAAGTGTGTCATATTAATACGTCGGGCAGAACCAAAGCACGTTCTTTTACATCTAACAACCCTGGGAAACAATACCCCATTAAGTAATTTATTACATGCGCTTCCACTAATGTCATTTATTTGCTCACATGCCCATGTGGCAAACATTATGAGGGCGCACCACACGTTCTTTTTCTGTCAAAGTAGGAGAACACATTTCTAACATCATGGGGGGCGAAGAAACACAGCGTAGTCAAGCATTACGCTAGATACCACCAGGGTGATCCCAAGGATACCCATTTTGTAGCTATTGACCGTTACGTCCCCCCATGGAGGGGAGCCCCCAAAACGAGGGGCGTATCAAAGCTAGAGACTTTTTGGATTTGATATGGTCATATCATCCTTATGGTATGAGTGTGGAGTGGCACATCAACGCATTTATTGATAAGGCGTAGCTGTCCCACTCCTATATCTCTATTCCACTTTCTTTCACATATACATTTTTCTTATTTATTTTTTGGATTTTTAATTTTTTGTTTTTTGGAAGAAATACTCATTCACAATTCACCTTTTTTTCCATTAAATTTCCCTTGGTTATGAATGTCAAGCTAACCTTCATAACACTTTTTGTTTATATACACATACTACAACACATATTTTTTTTTTTTCACTCATTCACCGTGTTTAAATATACTGCTGAGTGAACCTCTATTCATTACACTTTGTTTTTTTATACATATTTTATTTTTAAATATTTCACTTATTCACTATGTTTAAATACATGCTTTTATTCAATTTATTAATAACCATTTTTGAGATGTTGTTGCATTTTGTGGCAATATCAAAATTTTACACTAGATGGCGGTCTGTTCAATTATATATTGTCACCATTAATATTGCAGAGTTCATCCCTGGTTTTTCCTTTTTTCTTTTGTTCTTCTTCCATACATATGAGTTCTCATAGTGATAGGCCATCAGGGATCCCAGGTCAATTAAGGAATGTTCTCCCTTGTCTTCCCCTTTGTGTCCTACATACTATATTATATATACGGTTGCGGTGGCCCCTACACTTCCACCCTGTGATCATCTTTGGGCGGAAGTGATACGGCCAGAGCTGGCCACTGACATCCTTCAGACAGTGTTTCTGTTTACCTCCTAGAGTGGAGGTGACGTCAGTGCGAGGTCATTTCTGCTGTTCTGACCGAAAGTGTCCCAACATTGGGGCTGTATGGTTAACATGATTGGTCCATACACTTTCAAGGTGAGTTGTGGAACGCACGCTGGCGCCATCTTTGCGTTCCAAAGGGTTGAAGTGCCCGAAATACCGTGATTTGGCGCCACATTCAATTTTTATTGAGGTATTTGTATATGGTATATATTGTCACAACTGGTGTGACCAGAAATGTGTGAACTGCACAGAGAATACCAGACACAAGTGTAAGTGAATAAGGGGATTTATTAAAAAGATAAGCGAATGGTGAGCTAAACACACATCTAATATAACAAACTGTGTGACCAACCAAATAACAGAAATGGTGAAAAGATCAGTCAGAGGGAGCAGGATAAGACAGGAACAGGTTACAGATGCTGGGGGGAATATCAGGCTGCAGACAGGGGTCCAGGAGCAGGTTCAGGGCTACAGGATTCAGGATACAGGGAGACATGGGGACGAACACCAAGGCACTAAGCATATGGTGGACAGGGTTTAAATTTCCTTCCTGTAACAAGCATCAGTTGGTGACTCCTGAGCCTCTGATTGCTGGGAGACACCTGCTGGTGGTTCCCGGAACTGAGGCCCATGGATCCAGGAACCATTAACAGGTGAACTCTTACTGACACCCGCTCGTGGATACTGGAACTGCAGCCTGTGTACCCCTGTGCCACAGCGCCACCAGCTGGAGAGACTATTCCTGACAGTACTCCCCCTCTAAGGAGCGACATCAGGACGCTCCAAACCGCAGCAGCGGAACCAGTCTGTAAGAAAAAGTCCTCTGCTACATAAGTCCACCGAAGAAGTTTCTCGAAAGTCCTGGTTTTCCAGCAAGATGCGGTACCGTTTCCCCCCACCTGGATCATGCAACTGGCTTAGTATCCCATTGCTGGGGTCAAACAACTGGCTGGGTGTTCTGCTGACCAGATTCCCTGGGATGTAGCACATTTGACACCTTGAGTCCCTCAAAACAGATACCCCAACGCTGGGGTCACACTGGTTACCTAATTTAGCCCTGGGGTCATGTGACAGTACTGGAATACAGGCACCAATGTGTCCTGCCATAACTGAATAGCTTGCCTTGTCTCCAGGACTTGCACTGCGCATCAAAAGCCCATTAGGCCTCTCTGAGGCACTAGTTACCCAACCTGTGTCCCCTAGTACACCCGGAGCTGTGGCAGTTGCTCCCAGTTCATGGCAGGACACAGATCGTACTCCACCATTCCCTAGGAGTGTTCCAGGACCAGGGCCATGAAGGCAAATGCAGCCATCAGTCATCAATGTTATGTCTGGACCACCAGGCTCGGGCGCCATTGGAGCAACACACTGCCAGAGGGACTCGACTGAGGTAAACTTCAACCCAATCTTAGGCCAAGCAGATAACCCATATAAGGCACGTGAGGGTTCAAAGCTTTCAGACCCATTAACAGGTGGACACTCAGCCTTTACACAACCATCCAACTGAGCAGCTGGCACATCAGACTGGGCAGCGGGCCACGGCACATCAGGCTGGGAGTAGATTGGCTGATGTGAGGGCAGACTGGAGCAGATCGGTCAGTGTGGAAGCAGACTGGAACAGATTGGTGGGTGTAGAGGCAGACTGGGACAGAGCGGTTGGTGTGGAGGCAGTATTGGATACAGGCTGGATAGTGTGGGTTGGGGAAAACCTTCCGTTTCTTCTTAGGCTTTACCACTGGAGTTTTTTTAGTGACTGCAGGGCTGTAAGTAGGGGGTGTAGCTGATGGGAGAGTATGGCTGGAGTATGGTAAAAAAGAGGGAGTGGTCACTAAGGGGGATTTTTGTGGAATTGTTGCAGGCAATGGAGAAGAGATAGGTGGGTTAAAGGCAGGGTAAGTGCAGCAGGTGGAAACGGGTTACTCATATTTGGTAGGTAGCGGAGTATATTGGGCTGTGACTGTGGTTGCTGTAGTTGAAGGAGAGCGAGAACTTTGAGCAGGTAGGTCTCTAGTGGCAGGGAATGGGTTGGTACAAACTGACTGGGGCTGAATACAATATATCTGACCATGCCTGAAGTTAAGGTTGAACAAAATTTAGTGTACTGGTGTCTGACAAGAGCCTGCACTGCGTTAATGCACTCCATTAACACCTGTCGAGGGCATGCTGAGTAATGCTCAAAGAAATAGGCTGGGTCATCTTCGAATAACCATACCAGTGATTCTACCTGAGCTGAAGGGAGGGGAAAAATCATTGCTGCCTTTAGGAGTACTGGGCAAAGCCAACTCTGCACACACCTGAATCAAAGGCTGAACATCACCAAACATACTGCCCTGATCCACTAGGACATGAGCCAGACGTATACATTCCAAAAGCTGATCACTAGTCCACCCCTTCAATGTCTGGTGGCAATAATCATGATCCTCTGTCACCAGCAGAGAAAAATAAACAACCTCCTCCGGATGCATGTTGCTACCAAAACCAAGATGGCTTCCCTGTGCAGTCACTTCTGGTCAGGACTGGCCTTGGTGTTATGTCACAACTGGTATGACCAGAAATGTGTGAACTGCACAGAGAATATCAGACTCAAGCGTAAGCGAATAAGGTGATTTATTAAAAAGATAAATGAATGGTGATCTAAACGCACATCTAATATAACAGTGTGACCAACCAAATAACAGAAATACTGAAATCTGCCTAAACGGGTAAAGGGAGATGTCCAAACCATAAACGAAGCCAGGCCAGGGTCATGCACGGAAGATCAGTCAGAGGGAGCAGGACAGGAACAGGGAACAGATGCTGGGGAATGCTGTGGGGAAGATCAGGCTGCAGACGGGTCCAGGAGCAGGTTCAGGGCTTCAGGATACAGGATTCAGGATACAGAGGCACATGGAGACGAACACCAAGGCACTAAGCATATGGTAGATGGGGTTTAAATATCCTTCCTGTATCAAGCATCAGGTGGTGACTCCTGAGCCTCTGATTGCTGGGAGACACCCGCTGGTGGACCCTGGAACTGCGGCCCATGGATCCATAAGCCATCAACCGGTGAGCACTTAATGACACCCGCTGGTGGATCCCGGAACTGCAGCCCGTGGACCCCTGAGCCACAGCACCACCAGCTGTAGAGACTATTCCTGACAGTACCCCCCCCTCTAAGGAGCGACCTCAGGATGCTGCAAACCGCACTAGGGGAACCAGTCCGTAAGAAAAAGTCCTTTGCTACATAAGTCCACCGTAGAAGTTTCTCGAAAGTCCTGGTTTTCCAGCAAGATGCAGTAACGTGTCCCCCCACCTGGACCATCAACAGGTGAGTCCTTACTGACACCCGCTGGTGGATCCCGGAACTGCAGCCCATGGACCCCTGAGCCACAGCGCCACCAGCTGGAGAAACGATTCCTGACCTATATACTGCAAGGCTGGCAGGCAAGCCCCGTGCCCCAGATGATGCCCAATAGGGCGAAATGCGTAGGCTTGGGTTCCACTTGCAGTACTATTTAGATCATTTGCACCTTGTTTTTAACTATTTGCCAGCTTTTTTTATGATATATTGTATATACCTCTACCAACAAAAGAGGCTTTTTTATGGACTCACGCTATGTGGAGCTTTTCATTCCCTCATTTTATGTCACTCATCTACAGTATCCTCATCGTGGGCCGTCTGTGTGTTCCTGTCAGAGGGCTAAGCAGAACAGCCATACCTACCGGAGAGGAATTTGGTTGACCTGGCCTGCTCCTTCCTTCGCTTTTTGGAGATCAAGAGGAACAGCTACCTTCATTGGAGACAGTTCCCACAAGTCGAATGGCACCACAGAGATTTGGTGGGTACATCCCACGCATGGGATCATCCCACGCATTCACTGGCCGTATGGTTATGTGTGCACCATTTCTGGTAAGCAGACATCCTCCTCTCTGCCAGTGGTGGTACTGGTGTGGAACCTAGACATATATTACACCCCATTAAGAAACAGCGGTGTTTATTTATTCATCTTCACCATATTGGGACTTTTTATTAGAGACTTCTTCCAACTTCCATTTTTTCCTTCTCATTTCTTCTTTCGTTATAAATTTTTATGAGACTGGCTGTAAGGAATCATCTCCAGGCACTGGTATGCCCGTGCGCGGCCGCATGCAGCGTGCGCTGGAAATGGCGCCAATAGCGGCCATTTAAGTGGACAGAACCATGAAGCAAGTGTTGTCCATTCTACAGCGTTTCTTGCACCTGTGACCCCCTGCGATTACTCTTAAGAGACTTCCTGCTCCTGTGACTCCGGCTATTCCTGTGGACTTTTGCTGATATCTGCCTTCCCTTGACCCCGGACTGTTTTACTATTCTCCTGCCTGCTCCTTTGTACTTCAGCCGCCTGCATGTTGCCGACCCAGCCTGTACCCGACCATCCATTTGCCTGATCCCTCTGTACTGCACCACCTGCCAGTTGCCGACCCGGACTGTTCCAATACTCTCCAGCTTGCACGAGCTTTAGCGGACTTCTACCGATCATCAGGGACTTGTCCAGCCCTCGTGTGCTCCTGAGCTCCCTGCCCACACTACCAGGGGCTCTCGAACCAGGGCCACAAGAGACGTTGCCCCCGCATAAGCAAGACTCAGCCACCAGGTAGGTGACCGCAACAGACAGCCATGTCTGAGTATGCACTGGGGCCCTCTCCCATGGAGGAACTTTGTGCACACCTTGCTGAATTAACGCAAGCAGTGAAAAACCTGCAGGAGGGATATACCCGTCTGGAGAATTAAGTTCAGGACCTGGCATCTCCTAGCCCCACCAGTGGGGGCCAAACACCTCCCCGTACCATAGGGACTCTGCCCACAGAGCCTAAGGTGTCTATGCCTGAGTGGTTTGCGGGGGACCGCAGGAAGTTTATGGCCTTCCGCAATTTGTGTGAACTGTACTTCGCTCTCCAGCCCCGCACGTTCTCCTTGGAAACCACCAAGGTGGGCCTGGTGATCTCGCTTCTTCAGGATGAACTGCAGGCCTTGGCCTATCGCCTGCTGGAGCAGAAGGCTCCCGAGACCACCACTTTTGGATCTGTTTTTCCATGCCATGGCCCAACTATATGAGGACCCCCACCAGGCAGCCACCGCAGAGGCAGCACTCCATGCCTTCCAACAGGGCCATCGCACTGCAGAGGACTATGTGGCTGAGTTTAGGTACTGGAGCGCTGACACCACGTGGAATGACACAGCCCTCTGCTACCAGTTTAGGCTGGGACACTCCAAGCCGCTCAAGGATGAGCTGGCGCGCTGTGGGGTACCCCATAACCTCGAAGCGCTAATTAACCTGGCCTTTCAAATTGACCGCCACCTGCAGGAGCGCAGAGCGGAGAGAGCCACAGGATCTCTGCTGCCCACCTGGATGCTCCCCCGAGTGCCCAGTTACCCAGGACCAAGACCGGTGGCAACCTCCTCCTCCTCTCCTCAAGATCATCCTGAGCCCATGCAGATTGGGCTCCTCCGCCCATCCCTGTCCTCTGAGAAACGACAGAGGTGCATGACCCTCAACTTGTGCCTCTATTGTGGTGGTTCAGGGCATCTAGTTTGGAATTGCCCCACCAAGGCCGGTAAGTGTCCTACGCCAGTCTCATGAGAAGTGTTATCTACCAAGCCTCCTGTCTCACTTAATCCACTCTCTCTCTGCAGCTTCCCGACGGTAATATCCAAGTTCCGGCCATCCTGCACTCGGGGGCATGTAGCTGTTTTGTGGATCTTTCTTTTGCCGCCCAGCATCGGATCCCTCTCCGGCCCAAACACGTCCGATGGCTATTCAATTGGCTGATGGGTCGATCATCAAGTTTGGCACAGTGACCCAAGAGACCTTCCCCCTGCCCGCCCGGATGGCTGAAGGCCACTCGGAGTTCCTACTACTGGATGTGATTGCCTCCCCATTGTTTCCAATGATCCTTGGCCTCCCATGGCTCCGAGTTTACAGCCCCCACATTGACTGGAACACTGGAGAAGTTTGGTCCTCTGTATTGTTTGGGTCACTGCCTCCAGCCGCCTCAGGGGGCATCACCAGTGGTGCTCTCTTAACCCTGATCCAGACCAGGAGACCCACCTTGCTGTCCCCAAAGTGTACCACGACTTCTTGAACGTCTTCAGCAAGAAGGGGGCAGACACCCTACCTCCACATAGGCCATACGACTGCCCAATAGACCTGTTGCCCGGAACCGAGGTCCCCTTCGGCAGAATTTTCCCTCTGAGAAGTGGAGTTAGTGGCCCTCAAGGCCTACCCTGAAGAGAACCTGCAGAAGGGTTTCATCCGACCCTCTACGTCTCCCGCGGGGGCCGGGATTTTCCTCGTAGAAAATAAAGAATCACTCTCTCCGGCCGTGCATTGATTACCGGGACCTTAACAAAATCATCTGCCTCTAGTTCCCGAGCTATTCCAACGCGCCTTGGCTCTGCAGCCGTATTCACCAAGTTGGATCTTTGTGGGGCCTACAACTTAATCCATATAGGGGAGGGGGATGAATGGAAGACGGCCGTTCGGACCCATTTTGGCCACTTTGAATATTTGGTCATGCCTTTCGGGCTCTGTAATGCCCCGGCCACTTTCCAGCACCTGGTCAACGATGTCTTCAGAGACTTTCTTGATCTATTCCTAGTGGTATACATGGACCATATTCTTATCTTCTCCCCCTCCCTGGAAGAACATCGGAAGCATGTCAGGTGTGTACTTGCCTTCGGCAGCATGGCCTGTATGCCAAGGCTGTAAAGTGTGCCTTTGAACGTACAGACATCGCCTTCCTGGGGTTCCACATCTCCACTACCGGCCCTACCATGGATCCCCAGAAAGTCGCAGCTATTGTCGACTGGCCCCCACCAGCAGACCGACAAAGCGCTTCACTGCCTTCTGGCTTTGCCAATTTTTATAGAAAATTAATTTGAGGATTCTCTGCCGTCATCTCTCCGATAACGCAGCTGACCAAACCGAATACCTGTTTTGTCTGGACCACGGAAGCGCAAGCCACTTTCCAAACGCTAAAAAGACTGCTCACGTCAGCACCTGTCCTTAAGCACCCTGACTCCACACTGCCCTACATCTTGGAAGTGGATGCTTCGGAGACCGCAGTCGGGCGGTCTTGTCCCAAAGACAGGGACCTAAGGCTTCTTTACACCCCATCGCCTTCTTCTCACGGAAGCTCTCTCCACCCGAGAGAAATTACGATGTGGGTGACGGAGAGCTTTTGGCGATAAAATCTGCCCTGGAGGAATGGCGGTATCTCCTGGAAGGAGCAGCCCATCCAGTCTTGGTCTTCACAGACCACAAGAATCTGGAATACCTGAGAACAGCCAAGAGACTTAAGCCCCGCCAAGCACGCTGGGCCTTGTTCTTTTCCCGGTTTCAGTTACACATCACGTACCGGCCCGGATCCAAGAATGTCAAGCCGGACGCGCTGTCGATGTTCCATGAAATCAGGGAAGTGCCACCTCCTGATAATCTGCCGGCTCACAATTTCTTGTTTTTTCAGGAGGACTTCCCAACCCAGATCAGGCAAACTCTGACCAGTTCCACAGTACCCGCAGACTCTGGACTTTTCCTAAAAGACGGGTTATGGTGGGTGGGTACTCAGATCTTTGTGCCTGAAAAGCTTCGTCTGACTGCCTTGGAGCTCTGCCGTGACCACAACCTAGCCGGGCACTTTGGCAACCGACAAACGGCTGAACTGCTTTCCCTCACCTTTTGGTGGCCACATATGAGAGAGGACTGCAAAAAGTACGTAGGCGCCTGTCCTACCTGTGCCAAAAATAAGACAGAACCAAGGCTTGGGGCCTACTAAACCCACTACCCATTCCTGAGCGCCCATGGGCTCGAATCTCCATGGATTTTATTGTGGAGTTGCCCCCATCTGTAGGCTTCACAACAATCTTCATGGTGGTCGACCGCCTCGCGAAAATGGCGCACTTCATCCCAATGAAGGGCACTCCCTCAGCTACAGGAATGGCTAAAGTTTTCAACATAAAAGTTGTCCGCCTACACGGCATTCCAAAAAATATTGTATCCGATAGAGGGGTGCAGTTCACATCCTAAGTCTGGAGGTCCCTGTGTTCTACTTTGGGGATTGAACTGGCTTTCTCATCAGCCTACCACCCGCAGTCCAATGGCCAAACAGAACCAACCAGACCCTGGAGCAATACCTCCGTTGCTTCTCCACTTACACTCAGAACGACTGGGTCTCCTTGTTGCCATTAGCCGAGTTCGCCTACAACAACTCTGTCCACTCTGCCACCAAGCAGTCTCCGTTTTGGGCGAACCTCCGGCTACCACCCCACATTCCTGCCTGACCTTCTTCCAGAAAGCGCAGTCCCGGCTACGCATTACCTGAAAGGTAACAATAAGCTATTACAGGAGACTCTTGCTCATACCCAGGAGCGCAACAAGGAAATGCTTGACAGGAAGAAAAGAGGAGAACTAGACTTACAGCCTGGCAACCGGGTCTGGTTGGCAACCACCAACCTAAAATTGTCCTGCCCATCCAGAAAACTAGGGCCGAAATACATAGGGCCCCTTCTAGTAAAGAGGAGGATCAATAAAGTGGCCTACGAGCTTGACCTCCCACCTTCACTTTGGATCCATCCGGTGTTCCACATACACCTCCTCAAACCAGTTACCAAGGACCTGTTTCCAGGACAGAAAACCGCCCCACTTGAACCTGTGTTGGTAGATGGAGAGGAGGAGTTTGAGGTGGAATCCATTCTCGATTGCAGGAGAAGAGCAGGAATCACTCAGTTTCTTGTAAAGTGGAGAGGATATAGGCCTGAGGAAAATTCTTGGGAGCCAGAAAGCAACCTAAATGCCCAAGAACTTATCAAGATTTTTTCGAGAAATAACCCAGCCAAGTTAGCCCGGTTGGGCATCCGGAGGCTGCTCCTTTGGGGGGGGGGAGCAATGTAAGGAATCCTCTTCAGACATTGGTATGCCTGTGCGGGGCCGCATGTAGAGTGTGCGCGCTTCCGGGCGCGTGTGCGTCAGAAATGGCACCAATAGCGGCCATTTAAGGGGACAGCACCAGGAAGCAACTGCTGTCCATTCTACAGCGTTTCCTGCACCTGTGACCCCCTGTGATTACTCTTGAGAGATTTCCTGCTCCTGTGACCCTGGCTATTCCTGTGGAGTTTTGCTGATCTCTGCCTGCCCTTGACCCCAGACTGTTTACGACTATTCTCCTGCCTGCTCCTTTGTACTTCAGCTGCCTGCACGTTGCCGACCCAGCCTGTACCCAACCATCCCTTTGCTTGATCCCTCTGTACTGCTCCTCCTGCCAGTTGCCGACCCGAACTGTTCCACTACTCTCCAGCTTGCACGAGCTTCAGCGGACTTCTACTGATCATTAGACACTTGTCCAGCCCTCATGCCCCCCTGTGCTCATGAGCTCCCTGTCCACACTACCAGGGGCTCTCGAACCAGGGCCGCAAGAGAGGTTGCCCCCACATGCGCCAGACTCAACCACCAGGTACGTGACACTGGCCCTTTATCATATTTTGTGTTACTTGGAATATCTTTATGCTTTATTTATGGAGGTCTGAATAGAACACAGTGTCTTCATTAGACAGTTTCTATTGTTTATATTAATATTGGCACTTGTTTGCACACAGCTTTTATTGTTTACATTCACCTTTCTACACATTTTGAATACCACCAGTGAGCTGGTGTATGTCGGACGTTTTATGATATTTTGTGTATTCAATATTTTTATATTTCATCTGTAGAGGCCTAAAGGCACATTATCATTTGAGACACTCTCCATTGTTTACACCAATGATTTTTTAGCGCAGCACTTTTTTTCTATATATCTTTTACCACGAGTTCAGGTGGTGTGCTTGCAGCTCTGTTCCCTTTTGCGCAAATTTCCCCCCATTTTTACTGTATTACCGTGACTGTGTCTTCCAAAAAAAAGAGAATCAGAGGAAAAAAAAAAAAAAAAGGAACGGGGTGTTCTCTTATATTCCTATATACCGGAGCTCCTAAAGCCTAGTCAATGGTGCTGAAAAAAATCTGTGCAGACGAAAAAGTAGGGGAGGAGGAGAAAGGAACATTATACATATTCCCCTCCCCCTCCCTCCCCCTCGTGACATATCTGCACCATCCTTATGTCTTATTTGTGTCATATCCAAGAAAAAATAAAATTTCTCTTTCGTTCATTGACGGATGCAGCAGCTCTTTATTACGCCTGGGGTTATGCTACCTTTCACTAGGAGTGGACTAAGCAGAACTTCAGTTCAGCTAAACGCAGACACAGCCCCTCCCAGGGGGCGGTCCTCCCTGGTATAACCCCCCCACCGGCCAGCTCAGCCTTCAGTCTTTTTTTGCCTAATGCAAGGAGTAGGACCGGGCCCCATGCTGGGACCTATGGGTCCACAGTTTTTCTCTTTCTTCTGATGAAGACTGCAATCAAGCAGCCGGCTGGGTGACAGGCTGGATAATATAGATCCAGGGAGTCTCCCCAGCTCGGCCAGTGGACCGAGCCGACCTACGCTCCGCGCTTTTTAAGTGGTTGGTAAGGCGGACTCAGCAGCTTTCTCCTGGGGCAGGGTGTGAGCTATGGTCGGTCCTCCTGGGTGTAACTGCACGGGTCCCTGTCCGGTGTGCCTGGGGTGGGGGGGACGCCTACCTCCAGTGCTTAGACCCCTCTTGGGTGATGTGGGTGTCCGGTGTGGGTAGCGCAATGGCGGCTGAAGCCAGCACTTCGGCAGCGTGGACCTCCGCTGGGGCTGAGGGTGTGCTGGGACCTGTGGTTCCTCTGGCTACACTGACTCAGGTCCTGGAGTCCTTTATTTCCCGGGCAGAGTTGGGCCGTGACCGCAGAGCGGACAGGAGATGGCCGCCTCCTCCTTCCCCTTCATCTGGGGGGGATTCGGACCTTGAGAGGGAGTCCACCGGGACGGGGACCCCCCTCGAGTTGTCGAATGGGGAGCTCCTGGATTCCTCTGGGGAAGAAGATCTTTCAGGGCACACTGTGGGCTCCTTAATCTCAGCTGTCCGGGAGACACTGAAGCTGGGGACAGCGGGGGACTCGCAAGAGTCGGCTGTGGTCTTTAGTTTGCATAGGCCGGTTCGCACCCCTAAGGTGTTCCCCTATGTACCCTTCTTTGATCAGCTTGTGTACAAAGAGTGGCAGTGGCCGCAGAGCTTTCTGCCTCTACCAAGAGGCTTTTTGAGGACAGTATGTCGCAGAAGTGGGTCTCTCCCAAGGTAGACCTCCCGGTGTCCCGCCTGAGCAAGCCGACCACTATTCCGGTGGAGGGCACGCCGTCTTTTAAGGATCTGGCTGACAGGAGGGCCGAGGCAGTTGCCAAGGCCATGTTGGTCTTGACTGGGTCGGCCATGCGGCTGGTGCTTGCATCAGCGCTTGTGGTGCAAGCTCTGACGGAATGGGCTGTGGTGTTGCAGCATGGTTTGTGTGAGGTGCATGTGCCGCCTGAAACCGTGGAGCTGGCTGAACAGCTCACCCAGGGGCTCAGGTGTCTTTGTGATGCAGACCTGGACATAGCTCCCATACTGTCAAAGCTGTCCACCGTCACAGTAGTGATCAAGCGTGTACTCTGGTTGAAGTGCTGGTCTGGGGACCAGGCGTCAAAAAAGGTGCTTACTGACTTGCCCTTTCGGGGAGGGCGCCTCTTCGGAGCTTCTCTGGATGATATCATCAAGGATCTCACAGGTGGGAAGAGTACCTTTCTCCCCGAGCCTAAGAGGGGTAAGGAACCTCGTCGCAGGCCGGGCCCCTCGTTTTCTGCTCAGAAAGTTTTTTTCGTGCCCCCCGTTTGGCGAGCAAGGTTGCTAAGCCCTCCAAGGCAGCTGCAGGAGGTCAGAAGCGGCCATGGCAGCATAAGCAAGAGAAGTCGGACGAGAAGCCCTCCTCCGCATGATGGGTTGCCCCCGCATGATGGGTTGCCCCCGCCCATCGCTCAGGTGAGGGGTCGCCTGCTGGAGTTCGTGGAACAGTGGACCTCTTGCATTTCAGATTCCTGGGTGTGCGAGGTGGTCTCCGCAGGGTATAAAATAGAATTCCATGCCATGCCTCCAGACAGGTTCTTTGATTCCAATCTGAGGGGACGGTTGGCCCTGATGCGGGCCGTGCAGAATCTGCTCTTCAAGGGGGTGATTGTGCCGGTGCCGGCCACGGAATGCTTACATGGTTTTTACTCCAACCTGTTTGTGGTCCCAAAGAAGGATGGGGTCAGGCCCGACCTGGATCTGAAGGCGCTCAACGTTTATGTTCGGGCGCGGAAATTCAGGATGGAGTCAATCCGCTCAGTGGTAGCGGCCCTTCGCCAGGGGGACTTGCTAGCGTCCTTGGATATCAAGGATGCGTATCTGCATGTCCCCATCTGTGTCTCACACCGTTTTTTTACGTTTCATGGTGGGTGATCAACACTACCAGTTTGTGGCCTTGCCGTTCGGTCTGGCCTCGGCCCCCCGGGTTTTCACCAAATTCCTGGCCCCAGTGTTTGCTCTATTGCGACAGAGGGGCATTGCAGTTCTGGCATATCTGGACGACCTGCTTCTGCGGGCAGAGTCGGCCTCAGCTCTGAGCAACAACATAGCCATCACACTGCACACCCTACAGGGGCTCGGATGGGTGATCAATCGGCCGAAGTCGGTGTTGACTACGTCACACTGCCTGGAGTACATGGGTTTAACCTTGGACTCGGTCAGGGCAAAGGTTTTTCTCCCCTCAGGAAAACAGCAGTTGCTGCAGCAGGCAGTGAGGTCTCTTCTGTCAGGGAAGTGGTCCTCTCTGAGGTTTTGCATGCAGGTCCTGGGGCTCATGGTGTCCACCTTCGAGGCGGTTCCGTATGCCCAGAGTCATACCCGGTCCCGGCAGCGCTTGATTCTGCTGCGGTGGGACAAATCTCCTCTGTCCCTGGATCCGCCTGGTCAAACTGGACCACGTGGCCAGGTCCTCTCTGATTTGGTGGTTAAGCGCCTTGGCCCTAAGGGAAGGGAAATCTTTCAACCCAGGGTCGGTGGTCTCGGGAGGAAAGTCGGCTCCCGATCAATGTGCTGGAACTTTGGGCCATCAGGCATTGCCTTTCCCATTGGTTGGGAAGGCTGCAAGGGCGCCCTGTCAGAGTTCAGTCGGACAATGCCACGGCCATGGCATATGTGAACCATCAGGGCGGAACAAGAAGCTCGGCAGCAGCATTGGAGGCGGCTCACATTCTGCGGTGGGCAGAGCTTCATGTGCCGGCTCTCTCTGCCGTGTACATTCCATGCATAGAAAATTGGCAAGCGGATTACCTCAGCCGACAGAGGTTGGATCAGGGAGAGTGGTCCCTGCATCCGGATGTGTTCCGACAACTTTGCCAAAAATGGGGCACTCCAGGCGTAGATCTGCTGGCGTCCCGGCTCAATCGAAGGGTTCAGACCTTTGTGAGCAGAGCAAGGGATCCGCTGGTGGATGCAGCGGACGCCCTTGTAGCTCCATGGAGCCAGTATTGGCTCATTTATGCATTTCCCCCTCTCAAGCTGATTCTGCATCTGTTGCGCAGGATTGAGGTGGAGGGGATTCCAACCATTCTGGTGGCTCCAGATTGGCCTCGGCGTCCGTGGTACGCCGACGTGGTGCGGATTGGTGGTGGATGTTCCCTGGCGTCTCCCGCTTCGCGAGGACCTTCTGTCCCAGGGCCCCATCTTGCACCCTGCTTTACCCTTTCTGGCCTTGACGGCCTGGCTATTGAATCCCAGGTCCTCAGAGATCGAGGAATTTCTGATTCGGTGATTCCCACCATGCTCAAGGTACGTAAGTGCACTTCTAGGAAGATATACCATGGCACCTGGAAGGCGTATATCGCCTGGTGCGAAGGGGTGGGGTAGAACTGGTTCCTTTTCGGTGTCTCGGCTGCTGGCCTTTCTGCAGCAGGGCCTGGACCGTAAACTGGCGTTGAGCACTATCAAGGGCCAGGTGTCTGCCTTGGCCATCTATTTTCAACGTCCTTTGGCGACGCATTCATTGGTTCGCACCTTTATTCAGGGGGTCCGACATTTCGCTCCCCAGGTGCGTACGCCTTTGGCTCCTTGGGACCTCAATCTGGTTCTTTAGGGGCTTCAGAAGCCTCCCTTTGAAAATATCAGGGAAATTTCCTTGCAACTGCTTTCGCAGAAGGTGGCCTTTCTGGTAGCCATCACTTCTGCCAGACGAGTGTCAGAGTTGGCGGCTCTGTCGTGTAGGTCCCCGTATCTGGTCCTACACAAGGATAAAGCGGTTTTGCGCCTGTCACCTTCCTTCTTGCCGAAGGTGGTATCTTCTTTTCACATTAACGAGGACATTGTCCTTTCTTCGCTGTGCCCATCCCATCCTATGGAGATCGCCTTGCATTCCTTGGATGTGGTTAGGGCTTTGCGGGTGTATCTGGCGACCACGGCCTCTTTTCGGAGGTCGGATGCACTCTTTGTCATGGTGGATGGACCACGCAAGAGCTTGGCGGCCTCTTCGGCCACCATTTCTCGATGGATTTGACAGTGACCCGTACGTATGACTTGCGGGGTCTCGAGCCCCCCTTTCCGGTCACGGCTCACTCTACCAGGGCGATTAGCACTTCCTGGGCTTTCCGACATCATGCGTCGGTTTCTCAAGTGTGCAGAGCGGCTACATGGTCCTCAGTGCACACCTTTACTAAGTTTTACAAAGTTGATTTGTCAGCATCCTCGGATGCTGCTTTCGGCCGCAAAGTTTTGCAGGCCACTGTGTGAGTTTCCTCCAGATTATTATGGAGAATTCCCCGTTGGGTGATGGTTTGTTTTTGCATTATTCACCCCTCTTTTGACACTGCTTTGGGACATCCCCAGGCGTAATGAAGAGTTGCTGCATCCGTCAATGAACGAAAGAGAAAATATGATTTTTTAACTCACCGTAAAATCCTTTTTTCATAGTTCATTGACGGATGCAGCAAACCCCCCCCCCCCTTTGTTGGTTCGAGCTTGCACTGCTTGTTACAGACTGAAGGCTGTGCTGGCCGGTGGGGAGGTTATACCAGGGAGGACCGCTCCCTGGGAGGGGCTGTGTCTGCGTTTAGCTGAACTGAAGTTCTGCCTAGTCCACTCCTAGTAAAAGGTAGCATATCCCCAGGCATAATGAAGAGTTGCTGCATCCATCAATGAACTATGAGAAAAGGATTTTACGGTGAGTTAAAAAATCCTATTTTTCCACATGCTATAGTACGTAGCATTCAAGGGTATCTTCCAAGATTCAAGCAGCTTCCACTGGACCTCTTCTGCTATGCCCACCTGGGCTAGCTGCTTCTTAAAAATAACCAGGCTGTCTTATTGAGCCATATTGGGATGAGGCATGCTGTCCGAGTACCAAAGATCTCTGAAGTGCCATCAACAGAGCTATCAACTGCCTCAATAGTGGAAACCATGAACGGATCATGTTCAGGATTAGGGAAGTTTGAGAAAAAAAAAAAACGTATACAGGCCAGAAAATCCAGCACTGGGATAGAGCATCATGACCCCTGGCTCTCTGATGGAAGAACACTACCAGCTGAGCACTGACAGGAGATGCCATTAAATCCACTTGCAGGGTGCCCCACTGAGCAAACAGTTATAGGAAACATCCATTTGTTTAGGTCCAGAAAGCGTGTGCTCAAAAAGTGTCTGTTCACATATTCTCCACCCTGGGAAGGTAAGAGACTGACAGGGACAACAGATTGCACTCCGGCAACCAAAAGATGTGTGCGGCAATCTGCCTAAGGCTGCTTTCCTCCCTGCTTCGACACATGCTACTGTCTGAATCCTCACGATGGTCTTGAAATAGTGGTGCAAAGATCAGTAATGCCTCCTGTGCCGCCATCAACTCTAGAACGAGGAATCGCTCCCTTCAATCTTCCTTGAGCAAACTGGTTCTGACAGTGAGCTTGACCCACTGTTGGAGTAAAGCAAGCTTAAAGTGTTTGAGAGACTAGAAACGTGGTGATAAAGTTCTGGTAGCACTCCTAAGTCTGTCATCGTACACAGCTTCGTCCCTCCTTTCGTCGGAATCCGTCTAACGGCGTGTGTAGAAAACCAACGGCCTCACGTTAGACAACAGGGACAGTCAGAGAATGGAAGGGTCCCACCTCTTATACACTTGTCTGTGAAAAACTCGTGTGCGAAAGACCTGGATTTGTTTACCTACAAAGGATATTGACAAACGAGTCACCCCGTGGGACGTTCACCTAAATTACCGTAGAGGACAGTCACGAGTCGACC